>APFE031442301.1:109751-167122 GCA_000404065.3 Pinus taeda
ACCAAGGATGATGATGATGATGGCATCAAAGAAAAAGAAAAGAGGACTAGATGTCCTTGCAAAAGCCTCGGAGCATGTAGATTAAAAGGGAAATCACTCAATTTTGGTTGCATGAGGACATGCAACACCTTCACAGTGGGGGTATGTTGAGCCTCAACCTTGCACCTTCCTACACACCCTCTTAACCCTCATTCTCCACTCACTTCACTCATCCAGTGGTTAAATAATTGCATTATAGTTTAAAAAGGACTGTTTATATGGTTTTCTAACTATACTGATGTCTGTTGTTTGGTTTAGTCTTTTGTTCATGTAGTTGCGGAAACTTGTCAATTTCCGCAGCCAGCACAGGTTTCCTTAGCCAGCACAGGATTCCGCAGCTATTTTGTTAAAAGCTGTGCTCCAGGTGTCTTCTGAAGGAACGGGCTACATGGGCAAGCTCCAGATGGCATGTACATGGATTGTGTCCCTTCGAAGCGGCCAAATCATCCATTAGAGGCCGCGGTCAACCAAAGTCAAAGACGTGGCCAACCAAAGAGTTCAGCGGTGGCATGTCACTATTTTGGGCACATGAATGATACGTGGCCTAGTTCCTAGCTCACGAAGGCTCCAGCGCACCTAAGGATCGTTCTTGAACAATGAATCTAACAGCCAGCCACTCTGAAGATTTAAGAAGCATAACGACAGTTACACTAGATCTCGGCTGAAGAGATCTACGTGTCTATGGCGCGTAGTTAATAACATAGTAGTTGATCAGTTAACTGTAGAATTTTTACATTATAAATAACGCGTTGTCAAACGCTGTAAAGAGACTTTGGATGCATAGAAATTCCGAACCGTTTATGTAATTTCCGCACGCTGCTGGTTATCTTATCACCCCACTGTTATGTATGTTGTTGATTTAAATACATGAGAAGACCTTTCTGAAGATAGCCGGGTGATTGTTTGATTGGCTAAAGTGGCAGAGGGCCCCTGCACGTTGAAGCCCTGTAAAGTATTTGTTTAGTTTCATTATGCTTTTGTTTTATCATTAGTTGTACATAATATGTTTTATGTTTCTGTTGTTCATATCTTTACTCTTGTTTTTGAAAACTGATCAGTGCTTTTTGCAGGTTCTCTTAGACAGCCCGGGCAATCTTTCATTTTTCTAAATAACTTTTGGCATATGTGATCATCTTGTCCTTCTTGCTAACCTTTATTTTTTTGCAGTTTACATTCAACATTTTCCTTTTCAAGTTGTTATTTGTTTATTTCTTTTTCTGCTAGTTAGATATCATACTGCTTAACAATTTATGATTTCTTTCTGTGGTCAAATGACTATATCAGCAGGAGATCAAAAGATTACTAACTGTAGTATGATTTAGTTGTCATATTACTTACTCATAGTTACTTTCCATAAAGTAGATTGAGCTGAATGGTAAAGAACTAGTAGAGTCTAAGTAGTGTGATTAATTTCTTTTCTGCAATTTACATTTAGTTATCATACTTCTTGTTATGATCATGATTACTTCCCCAAGGTAGATTGAGCTGAGGGGTAAAGGATTTGAATAATTCAAGTAGTGTGATTAGTTTCCTTATGCAATTTACTTTCTTAAACAATTAAATATCATATTGCTTGTTATGCTCACGATTACTTCCCCAAGGTAGATTGAGCCAAGGGGCAAAGGATCTAAAAAGCTTAAGTGGTGTGAATTAGTTGCTTTACTTTAAGTTTGAGTTGTTTTTCAAGTTTTTGCTTTCTTTTCATTTTCAGCAGCAAGGATACTGGGCCATTGCCATTAGTTCGCTTTTTGATGCATTTTGTTTTCTCTTAAGAATTGATTTCATTTCAGTTACTGTAAAGCTTTGTTTTGAGCATTTTTCAAGTTTAGAAATCATCACCATTTACACTCCACACACTTCACACTTCACTTTCATCACCACACATTAAGAAAAGAATAAAATCCAAAAACAAATAAAAATCTTAAAACGACAAAAGCCTAAGGAAATGGTTATCTAAGTACATATAGTACACCTCACTTCGTCGGTTTACGAACCCCGGGTTGACAATATAAATAGCAATTTAGATCACACTAAATTGACCAAACAGCACGTTAGGTCCCTATAATACTAGTGATTACCCCACTGCTATTGTCATTGTATCCCTTATTGTTATTGTTATGCCCCTATTGTCCCCATATTGTTACTGTTGTGACCCATAGAAGCTCACTATTGTTATTTTTGTGCCCTTATATTATTATTCTCAGGTCGGCTTTGGTTATATTGTGACCCCTCAGACTCCTATCTATAGACAGGATGATTTTTCATTTGTATCATCGAATAATTGTTCATTTGTGTAATGTAAAGGAGGTTTCCCCCTTAAAGAGGCTTATTTTGAAGGCATTTATCTATATTTTCTATCTCTTTGTCAGCTGGTTTCATAACAAATGAAATGGTATTTGGTTTAAATGAATATTAAAAGAATATCATTTATATAAGATGAAATAGAAGGACTTATAAAAAATGTAAATTGGATATGCATTCATATTTTTAAAGGATGTCATATTTCCATTCAATCAACTTTTAGAGTGAGATCAGAAATAAAATAACATAAATTTATAATGTAAGTATAAATTAAATCTAATAAATATTTTGAGAAAAATAAATTTATATTTGAATAAGGTGGAACAAATTCTTATGAAATAAGAAAAATAAAACATCCTTAAAGACCAATTAGAGAACCCATCAAAAGGGCATTGTCCAAAAATTATTGATGAAAAATAGAAAAGTCATCCCCTATAATCCTTAGCCCCTTGAGTGATCCTTACAAGATGACCTGATGAATGGAACAACTAAGATCTTTGGAAATTAATATGAAAATGAATTGGGAGAGAAGATTCCATTTTCAAATGCCTCTAGAGGAGGTAAAATTGTGCGTTAGGGATCAATTAAGGAGGAAAAAGAAAAAGAGGGGGAATGGGTGGTGTTATGACTCAAAATTTTCTCTTGAAGTTAAAATAAGAAAGAAAATAACCGACGTAACCACAAACCAAATTTTAGGCTTAGGCTCTAGCCAACCTAAGTCTAGAGAGGGCTCTCTCTATATGATTTAGCTTTATTTTGCTAGGATAATACACTAGTTCTTAAGGCTTAGGGGGTTTTCGATTTGTATTGGAAGATTGGGTGGTGGGGATCTTTGAACAGATGGATAGAATGATGTCTCCAGACCATTGGGCATATCTAGCCAAAAGAATGGTAGCAGAACTGAATCAACTCACTGAAGGGAATGTTCAAAGGGCAAGATAGCAGAGTAGAGTGTAGGATTTTAGGCCAGAGGGATGGAAAAGGTCTTAACTAGGGTGAGAGAGCAATTAAGAATTCTCAGACCGGGATTGAAATGAATAACAGGGGGCTAGTTGGAAACAAAGGGAAATTAAAATACTTTGCTATAGATTAAAAGAAACGACCTAAACTAAGGAGCAATTAAGAATTCCTTAACTTAGATTATTTATAGAAAACATAGATTTGCCTAACTTTTATAGCAGAGTGTAATTAAACAAATTCTAATATAATACTTCCAGTTATGGCATCCAAATTTAGATCAACAGTATGAAAACTTAAATAGATAAAAATAATGAGTGAAAATACTTATCTACACTTCGCTCTGCACATGAATCCTTTGAAATATCTTGTCTTTATTCACCAATCCATCTTGTTGGCTTAGTCAATGCTCCAATAACTTTTACAGTCTTTGAATCAAGCGGTCTAAAGAAATGCCTAAGAATCCACACTACATACTTCAATTTGTGAAGTATTTATACTAAGGTGTTATTATAAATATCTCAAACTAATTTGAGATTTAATCTAGGAAATAGAAAATATCTTCTCGCAGGAAGATAAAGGTAGCTAATGAACGGTTTCATGTTGCTCCTTTTATTGTGGTGTTGTTGGCTTTTATGGTTTATTTCTATCTCTTTAGGCTCTTCTCTGTTGAATTATATACATTGGAGGTTGTGTCACTTGTGTATTTCATCTGATACTCTCTGTCAATGATACTCTTTCACTCTGATGACCTGTCTTTATCCTTTTTGTGTTTCTTCCTTTTACTGTTACAATTAATCTTTTACTGTGTATTTCAACAGTAAATTCTTATGTTTTTCATGTGTATCAGCAATTGGAAGTGGATTTTGATCAAGTCTCGGTGTGTTTTATTCATCTGCATCTTTGGTCTAGTTCCTCTATTATGAACTGTCACTGCTCTGTTCCTTGTCTTCTTCTTGGCTCTGTGTGTGATCATCCTCATTTCTTCTCTTCATGTATTGGTATTCTTCATTTGAATTTGGTCTTCTAACAGGTTTCTAGTCCGAGTCTTGGAGTAAACAGTTTCTTTGACTAGTATCATAATTGTTTATCCAAGTTCTGATCTTACTGGGATAACTTGAAAAATCAATAATATTTAAGAAAGCTTTGATCTACATGAAGGGCACTTGATGGCTCTCTGGCAATGGGAATGCTTGGGAAAGGTATCAGGGCAACGTTTTGGACATAAACATAGGGGAAATTGCATCGTAGAGGTGCAGGGTGGTGTTGGAGGGTTTCATAGGCTTCCATTGTAAGACATGCAACATCACGAGGAAACATGAGTTCTTGGGGTTTAAACTTTAACGGGTATACTATTCAAAAGTGGAGTGAAATTAATCTTTAATGGAGGACAAGCGGTTTATTGGAACGGAGAGAGAAGCAATATTGGAGGGCCATCACACTGCTTTAGAGGCGTGGGCGGTTTTGAGGAGGGGTTGCTCGATGAGCTTTCGAGTGCAACACATAGCAGCCGGGGGATGGTGGAAAACTGCCTTATCGGGCGGGTAACAACAGTCCATCCAGCTTGACTGATATGGCTTTTGGCCATTGGATTTGTGCAATCGTGATCTGACGGTAGTTGGGTGGGAGAGTTGCGCGGGAGGAAATAAACAGAAGTTGAGGGGGGCTCAAGGGTTTAAACATTGGCAGTTTAGGATTATTTCAGACTTAATTGTAGGTTTAGATCGATTAGGTCAGACTTAAAGAGTGATTGGGGGGTCAGGTGAGGCCCGATGCAGGATTTAACTCAAGTTCTACTGGGTTTAGGTAGACTAAGTAGGGTTATAGCGGGATATGGGTAGTTTATTATAGTTTCTAATTAAAACTAGGGAGCGAGGGTATTTAGATAGGGATTTAATTATATTTATGGGAAAAGGGGTTATGTAGGTTTTATATAATAAAGTTAGTTAATTAATATGAAAGTGCGATGGTGGGGGTTTTTCCTAAGTCAAAATGGCAAAGGCATGTGATTGCGCTTTAGGCTTTAAACTTAGGAAAAAGGTCTTTAGTGGGTTTTTAATGCAGAAAGTGATTTACATGGGGTAGGTATTACTTTCCTTAGGTAAATTAGGTTTATCCCTTAGGGAAGGGGTTTATATGGGGGTTTTATTATTTTTCCTAGGTAAATGGAGTTTAACCTTAGGAAAAGGGGTTTTTTAGGGAAACAAGGGGAAACGGATTTTTTGAAAGGGAATGTATTTATGAAGGGGATTGTAGTACTTAAATACATAAGTCATTAAACCGAGGGTTTGGTCCCTCCAAAAGTTAGAGAAATGCTCCGAGCCTCTTTGACTTGTAGGGTTAAAAGTACTTAGGACATATTTGTTGATAGGAAATTAGTAAGTAAAGGGGTAATTGAGTGAGGGGGAGTTAATCATATAAACTTGTAAACCTTTGTCTTCACCCTCATAGTTGACCATACATGTTGAAAGATGTATATAAGCATGATGCATGTTCTTTGGACCAAGTTTCTTTGTAGTTCAACAACCTTTATTTTACTTACCCATTTCTTAACTCTAACATATTTTCTTCATTTTTTAGGGTCCATTTAGGCTAGGAAACCTTATTCATCTATTTTTCTTTCATAAAGACAACTATCTAATTCTAACCTTATATCATCCAAGGGCTTAGATTAAGCTTATGAGCTCCTTTTGTTTTCTCTACCTAACTATGATCTACCAAGATTGAACTGTTTGGTCAGATTTTATTCTCTAATCTATAAACATGAAATTCAAATCATGGAATAACCAAGGTTAAATTGTTTGATTACCATGGATTGTGACATGAACAAGAAGTTTCACACAATCATTATTATGCATAAAAATATTAGTGCCATTTGGACTTGCACACTTTCATGGTATTTTTGTTTTTGGGGTTCATATACTCTCATTTTTTTGACCTTCTCTTATTCGCTTTGTCCTTTTATTTGTTTTTTAGGAAATACCCTCTTTAAATTTTTTAATTTTTATAATTTTGAAAAACATTTGTAGAAAGCAAAGGTATGTACAATATTGCAAGGCTTAACCTTAGATATTCAAAATTATGACTCCTATTGGCATAGGAACCTAACAGTGGCTCCACTTGGGGATGACATTTCCTTGTGAAATGTCAAGAACTTTATATATGAGTAGCCTTTGAATTTTTGTTCATGTTTCCTTGAAAAATGTCCTTCTATGAATCTGCATTATTGATACTTATGAGAGTGAATTCTTTAAAGCATAGGGCCTTCTCTTCGGGCTTCAACCTCAAAGATCATTGTCCAATCCAAACTATACTTTTGAAAATAGAATATATACAAATGAAAATTAGTAATTTGGTTCAAAGTAGTGTTTCAGCATTCGACCATTCACTGGCCCACCTTTTGCATTTGTACCATCAATTTATCTTAAGAAGAAAGCATTACTTCCTCTATAAGAATAAATCACATAGGGACCTTTCCATAGGAAATAAAATTTCCCATGTTTTCCTTTATCTTCCCTTCTTGAGTCCCACCTTAGCACTTGGTCACCAATGTAGAAATCATCAACCTTGGTTCTCTTATCAAAAATATTCTTTATCTTTTCTTGCATAACTTGATATTTGACATAAACCTCTTCTCTTTTTTGTTGTAGATGTATAGTTTGGTTGATTCTTCTTTGGATACTATTTGTTTCAACATGTATTTCCTGAGGTATCTTCATTACTAGGACTCCCACAGAGGATCGAAAGATAGCTTCCATTCCATAAACTAGTTGATAGGGAGAAGTACCAATTGATTTCTTAGTAGTCAATCTATCTACCCATAAGGCATTAACTAGCTTTCTATTCCAAATTTTCTTATTGTCCTCTAGTAATTTTTTGATGATATTTACTAGGCTTTTATTTGAGGATTCAGCCAATCCATTACCTTGGGGGTAATATATTGTGGAACGACCAAGGGTGATATGGAATTTATTGCAGAAATATATTATTCTTTTGGATTTAAAGGTTGTTGCATTATCAGTAATGAGCTTCGTCAGACATACAAATCTAGATAGAATATTGGTTTCAAGGAAGGTTATGATAACAGTATTTGCGGCTTGCCTTGAAGGTATGGCCTCTATCCATTTTATAAAGTATTCAGTGGTAGTAAGGATCCATTTGTGTTGGGCAGAGGAGGGTGGGTGAATTTCACCAATGAAGTCTAGGCCCCATTGTTGGAAAGGTACTTCAGTAGAGATTGGCTTGAGGGGTAATGGTAAGAGCTTTTTATTTCCCTAAAAAATTTGACACTTGTGATAGGAGGTCACATATTTCTTGACATCAGCAAACAAGGTATGCCAGTAGAAACCAGCTCTTAGGATTTTATCAGCAGTATTCTTCCAGTAAAGGTGTCCTCCACAGTCACCTGCATGAAACTCTTGTAAAACTTCGTTAGCTTCTTCTTTTAATAAGAAATTGAGAAGAATGCCTTCATGGTCTCTCCAAAACAAAACATTGTCTAATTTACAAAATCTAGAGGATTTCATCTTTAAAAACCTGCTTGTAGTCCTAGATAATTTAGGAGGAGCTTGTACATTTAATAAAACGTAACAAATATTAGCATACAGTGGTGATTCAAGAAAGGCCTAGCTGATTAGTGGAGTTACCATCTCCTCTTCATTATCTATTGCTGCAATAAAGTTAATATCCAAGGCTGGACAATTCGATTCATCCATTAGTTTGGCTAAACCTTGGCCCTTGATTAAATATGTTGGTTTAATATCTATATCATACTCTAAGATAGTAGAAATCCACTTCCTTCTCTTTCCATCTAGACCATCCTGAGTTAGGATGTCTTTTACTACTGAATTAGGAACATAGGCTACTATGTGAGAATATAAGATGTATACACTAAAATCTTTAATGGCTTTGACCAAAGCCAAGGCTTATTTCTCCATTATATTATATTTCAAGGGGGCATCTCTGAGGGCTTTTCTGAAGAAATCAATGCATTGTTCATATCCCTAATCATTTTTCTATAATAGGGTTGCAGCTATTGTGTGCTCTGAAGAAAAAGAAAATAAAATCAAATCTCTATCAAACTTGGGACTAATTAGTACTGGTGTTTTGGTTAATGTTAGTTTAATGTCTTAAAAGGATTTCTTAGCCTCAACCATCCATTTTGTTGTGGAGCCTTTTTTCAACATATTGTTAAGTGAGCTAATTAATTCTGCTAGGTTAGATCTAAATCTTCTAAGAAAATTGATTTTTCCTAAGAAATCTTGTAGTTATCTAATGTTCCTAGGGTGTCTTATCTGTAAGACGGCTTCTATTCTTGCTGGGTCTATTCTTATACCATCTTTTGATATTATGTGACCTAATAACTTTCCTTCCTCTAACCCAAACAAGGACTTTTTGGGGTTCAAGCAGATTCCATACTTCCTGCATTTAATAAACACTTGCCTTAGATTATCTAAATGTTGATTATTTGACTTTGAAAACACAGTAATATCTTCTAGATATATCACAAGGAAATCATGAATTTCTTTAGCAAAGGCTATATCCATAACCCTCTGGATCCTCCATTCATTAGCCCAAAAGGAATTTTCACATACATAAAAGTGCCCCAAGGAGTAGTAAAGGCAATTTTGGGTTGGTCATCAGGATGAACTAAGATTAGATTATAACCAGAAAACCCATCCAACAATGAGATTCTTGTTTATCCAACTACTCTCTGCAAAATGTGATCCATCTTGGGGAGAGGTTAATTGTCTTTCAACGATACTTTATTGAGGTTTTTGAGATCTACACAAAGTCTGATCTCATTTATTTTCTTTCTTGTTGGCACTAAGTTTGATACCCAATTAGAGAATATGATTGGTGCAATTATTTTAGTACCATACATTCTTTGAATTTCTTTTTCTATGGCAGGTAGTAAGATAGGGTTGATCCTTCTTATTTTTTGTTTGAAAGGTTTTTGATTTTCTTTTATGGGAATAGTGTGTTGGATGATGTTGGTGTCATAGGATTGAAGGTCCTTGTAACTCCAAGAAAAAAAATCCCTAAATTCTTTCAATAGTTCAATTTATTTTACCTTTCAGTAGGAGGTAATGGTTTTGAAATTTTGACCATTTTAGGACTTTCATTAGTGCCTATGTTGGATTCCTCAATGTCAGATCTTAATGGTTCAATATTAGGTTTCTTAGGAACATCATTTGAATCAAATAAATCTTCCAGAGGGGTTAATCCCTTTGGTAAGAAGTTATCCTTAATATTAATTACTTCAGTTTCTTCGTTTATCATTTCATCAATTTCCATTATGTCTAAGTCATCTACATCTGATTTGTTAAATCTAGTTGGGTTAAGTCTATCTATTTTATCATCTTCTATCTTATTTATTTCTATTTTATCCTTAGGGTTAGGATCTATGGATGTATCAATATCTATGTTATTATTTACAAATTCTTCTTTTGAAAGTAAAAATTTATTTATCTGGTTATCATTAGTCAATATTTTCCTATTCTTCAAATTATCAGGAATTGCAGGTCTATGCCTAACTTCTGCAGTGTACTGATAATTAGGTTGGAAGGGTAATTTACAAGTGCTAGCAAACATTGCTAAACTATGGGCTTGCATGTTATGTTTCCTAAGGATGACTGCAAGCTTGGTTTCTAAGAAAGTATTTATTATTTCTACAATAGTATCTCTATAGCAACTTAATCTAGGGTCTTTAATCATATATACATCATCTATCTGTTTCATAGTTAATTCAAAGTCTCCCATAATAGAAACTCTTTTAGCTCCTAAATTCCTAACTAAATTGAGACCTAAAATTAATGCTTCATATTCAGCTATATTATTTTTACATTTAAAATTTAGTCTATATGCACAGCCTTCTGAATAATTATTCTCCAAGTTATATATCCATACTCCTTCTCTTGCTTCTAACCTATTTATTGATCCATAAAACTCTAAATGCCATAAGGTCTGATGATCATAGTTTTCACTATCTAGTGGAACAAACGCTTCATCATTCACAAAAATTAGACCTTCTTGTTCTTTGAATAGCTCTATAGTCTGATTAGTCTCATATGGTGTAGAAACTACAACTTCTTTTGGTTTTGTATCAGTGTTGTCTAAAAGTGTTTCTTGAGTCTGATCAGCATTATACAAAATAAAAGAGTCAATATCTGAGTGTATGGAGTACATGGGAAATTTTTGAGGCCAATCCTGGAAACTAACCATATATTTCATTAAGGTCTCTTGGTATAGTTTCTTAGGTTGTCCAAAAATAGAAATTTTTGCATAAGACATATCTAGATGAAGAGATCCCTGAAGTTTGGCTCCCCATGATCTAGATAAAATCATGCCATACTTCGGTGGGATGTCAGCTACTACAATCTCCATTAGGATTCTCTTGGTAGGATATTGGACTAAAGTAACACATAGGTCTTTGATTAATCCTAGACACTTTACTTGAGTTGAGTCAAAAGAGAATAAGTCTTTGTAGGGCCTTGTTATGTTTAGATTCAGCTTTTCCATGATTGATTTGGGCATTAAATTGTGAGAGTCTCTAGAATCTAACATTTCATTGTGTAGAATCTTGTCATGGATACTAAGGCTTATACAAAAAGGTGGAACTCCTCCTTCTAATGGTTTGACATTAACATCAAGACCGAATACAAGTTCTGGTTTATCATCAAACAAGTTAATTGAATCTTCATTTTCAACAATGTTTAAGGTCTAATTTATCTAAGATTTTTAAGGTTCATTCTTGATTAGTTCTATCAAAGGGACTGGAATCTTCAACTTAGCTATCTCTACTCCCAAATTAAAAGGCAAAGAGGCTTTTTCTAATTGAGGGTTTTGAGTCTTAGCAGTAGGGATTTGAGTAGGATTGTTTTATTTTTCATTATTGGGGATTTCTTTTTGTGGATTTACAAGTGGAATTGAAGTGGATGGTTGATCATTAGAAGATTGATTAGGGGTTATATCTACAATTGTGGGGCCATAAGGATTTGGTTTTTTCCTAGGGAGAATTTGAAGGACCTTTGAAACAGGGGCTTCTTTTATCTTCTTGGGCTGATTTTGGGTATTTTTCTTCGTTTGGTCGGGGACATCCAAATTCCTTTTGCTTCTTAGATTGTATTTCTTGTGGACTTCAAAAATAGCAGAGTCATATCGTTGTTTATAATCCAATGGTTCACTAGGTTGTACCTGTAGTTGTTGCAGCATATAAAGTTCTTGCTTATCTTGGGTTAGAAAAAAGTGTCTTCATCATTTACTCCCATTAGGTTAATCTGTGTATCATGCTCTGGATTTTCTAGATTGGATGTTTCTACATAATTTTCTTGAAAAGGAGGCCTTATGTTCTCATCTGGTCCATTTTTCTCTGTGTTTTGGTTCTTTCAAAAATTTGGGTTTCTAATTGGAGGTGCTTGCTGGTTATCCCATTGGGGTTTCATTTCCATGTTACATGTTCTCTCCATTGGTATTTCCATGTTTTTAGCCAAGTTATCTATTTTAATATCAGATGGTGAAGTTTCTTCCTTAGTAGTTCTTTTTTCATTTCTAACTCTAGCTGTTTTAGCTAACAAATTTTCTTCTACACTAACAACTACATTTCTTCTGAAGTAGGGGGGTTTCTTTCCCTAAGCTAGTATGACATATCAATATCAAAACCATCAAGGAACTTTATTAAGGCTAATTTAGGTGGGGGTATAAGGTTAACTGGGATTACATTATATATACCATTAAATCTAGTGCAGTAACCTTAAACTGTTTCATTAGGTCCTCTCTTAATATTCTCATATTCTGAAAGGATTTGTAAAGGATTCTTTTTTCATTTCCCACCTATCAATAAATAACCTTTGGAAGTTTTCTAGGTCTGCTATATGATTGAAAAGGAAGGCTTTAAACCACTTCTTGGCATCACCAGTCAAAGATTGGGAAAAGAGTCTCATCTGGACATCAGCTTCATCTAATTGATGTAGTTCAAAGAAGTCAGACATCATATTTACATGTTTTTGGGCCGTATACTGACCAATGGCCTCAAACAAGGGAATCTTACTCTAATAATCTACAGGCATAACATGAAGTTGGGTGGGTAAAATGAGAGGAGCATATTTGTTTGCCATTGTTGTTGGTTGGGATGGGAAAAGTTGTGTGGTTGATATAATTGGGACTAATGCAGTAGTGGATGAAGAACCGGGACTAGTAGGAGGTGAATGAGTAATGATAGGTTGGTGAGGGAGTGAAGGTGTAAATGGTGGTGCAGAATGGGATTCAGGAGGTATTGAAGTTGAAGGGAATAATGTTGAACTTAAAGTAGTGGAGATTTGTTCAGAAAACTCAGGGGTATTAGCGATAATGGATGATTTTGGCATTTCATAATATACTCATCAATGGATCTGTTGGTCTGTTGGACTTCAAGGTCTGCAATGAACTCAAGGTCTAGAACAGTATTGTATATTTCACTTTCAGACTTTGCTTTAAATAATGAAAAACCAAATTTCTCATCAAAGGGAAGATCTTTTAAAAATAACCACCCATCGGGACATGAATTAGCTTTAACTAAAGGTGTGTGACTAGCTGAACTTTCTTCTTTTTTGGATTTTCTTGAAATCAAGTTGGGAGTATCAACTACTAGGGGAGGATTGGGATCTGGATTATCCCTATTAAAATGAGTCTTCTTAGAAGCCAGAATTTCAAATTTTTAATTGTTTTTGTAAGACTTTTCAATATAACTTCAAACAAACAACTTTAAGAGGCTTAAAATACAAAATAAAAAATTTCTTAAAGCTTTATTAGGTCTGACGAATTGTTGGTTCCCCAATGGAGTCACCACTATGTTATCACTCAGAATTTTCTCTTGAAGTTATAAGAAGAAAGAAAATGACCGAGGTAACCAAAAACCAACTTTTAGGCTTAGGCTCTAGCCAACCTAAGTCCAGAGAGGGCTCTCTCTATATGATTTAGCTTTGTTTTGCTGAGATATTAGGCTAGTTCTTAAGGTTCAGGATGTTTTTTATTTGTATTGAAAGATAGGTTGGTGGGAATCTTTAAAAAGATGGATAGAATGATGTCCCAAGACCATTGGGCATATGGAGTCAAAAGAAAGGCAGCAGAATTGGATTAACTCACTAAAGGGAATGCTCAAAGGGCAAGATAGTAGATTAGAGTGCAAGACTTTAGGCCAGAGGGATGGAAAAGGTTTTAACCAAGGTGAGAGAGAAATTAAGAATTCACAGACCGAGATTGAAATGAAGAACATGGGGCTAATAAAAAACAAATGGCAATTAAGAATCCTTTGCTATAGATTAAAAGAAACAACCTAACCTAAGGAGCAATTAAGAACTCCTTAACTTAGATTATTTGTAAAAAGCGTAGATTTGCCTAACTGTTATAGCAGAGTGTAATTAAACAAATTCCAATATAATACTTCCAATTATGGCATCCAGATTTAGATCAATAGTATGAAAACTTAAGGAGATAACAATAACGAGAAAATAATACTTATCTACACTTCACTCTGCACATGAATCCTTTGAAATATCTTGTCTTTATTCACCAATCCAACTTGCTGGCTCAGTCAATGCTCCAATAACTTTTATAGTCTTTCAATCAAGCAGTCTAAAGAAATGTCTAAGAATCCACAATACATACTTCAATTTGTGAAGTATTTATATTAAGGTGTTATTACAAATATCTCAAATTGATTTGAGATTTAGTATAGGAAATAGAAAATATCTTCTCGTAGGAAGATAGAGACATCTAATGAATTGTTTCATGTTGTCCCTTTTATTATGGTGTTGCTGGCATTGATGGTTTATTTCTAGCTCTTTATGCTCTTTGCTGTTGAATTATTTATGTTTGAGGTTATGTTCACTTGTGTCTTTCATTTGATACTCTCTGTCACTGATACTCTTTCACTCTGATGACCTGTCTTTATCCTTTCTATGTTTCCTCCTTTTACTGTTACAATTAATATTTTATTGCATATTTCAAGAGTAAATTCTAATGTTTTTCATGTGTATCAACAATTGGAAGTGGATTTTGATCAAGTCTTGGTGTGTTTTATTCATTCGCATATCTAGTCTGGTTCCTTTGTTCTGAACTATCACTGCTCTATTCCTTGTCTTCTTCTCAGCTATGTGTGTGATCGTCTTCATTTCTGCTCTTCGTGTATTGGTCTTCTTCATTTGAATTTGGTCTTTTACTAGGATTTTGGTCTGAGCCTTGGAGTAAATAGGTCCTTTGACTAGTATCAAAATTGTTTATCCAAGCTCTTATCTTAGTCAGATAACCTGAAAAATAAATAATATTTAAGAAATCTTCACTCTACATGAAGGGTGCTTGATGGCTCTCTGGCAATGGGAATGCTTGGGAAATGTCTCAGGGCAGCATTTTTGACATAAACAAAGGGGAAATCACATCGCAGAGGCAAGGGTGGCACTGGAGGGTTTCATAGACTTACACTGTAAAACAAGTGAAATGGCAAGAAAACATGAGTTCTTGGGTTTTAAACTTTAATGGGCAGATTATTCAAAAGTAGCGTGAAATTCATATTTAATGGAGGACAAGCAGTTTATTGGAATGACGAGGGAAGTGGTATTAGATTGTCGTCGCACTATTTTAGAGGCGTGGGTGGTTTTGAGGAGGGGTCGCCCGATGAGCTTTCGGGCACGACACGTAGCAGTTGGGGGTCGGTGGAAAACCACCTTATCGAGTGGGTAACAGTAGTCCATGAGGCCCAGCCGATATCTCTTTGGGCCATTGGATCTATGCAATCACGATTTGATAGTAGTCGGGTGGGAGAGTTGCGCGAGGGAAATAAATGGAAGTTGAGGGGGGACCAAGTGTTTAAACCTTGGGGATTTAGGATTAGTTTAGGATTAATCGCAGTTTTAGATCAATCGAGCCAGACTTAAAGAGTGATTAAGGGGTCACGTGAGGCCCTATGCGGGATTTAACTCAAGTTCTACTGGGGTTAGGTAAACTAAGTAGGGTTATAGCAGGATATGGGTAGTTTATTATAGTTTTTATTTAAAACTAGGGAGCGGGGGTATTTAGATAGGGATTTAATTATATTTACGGGAAAATGGGTTATATGGGTTTTATATAATAAAGTTAGCTAATTAATATGAAAGTGCGATGGCGGGGCTTTTTCCTAAGTCAAAAGGGCAAAGGCATGCAATTGCGCTTTATGCTTTAAACTTAGAAGAAAGGGCTTTTAGTGCGTTTTTTGTGCGGAAAGTGATTTACATGGGGGGGTTATTACTTTCCTTAGGTAAATTGGGTTTAGACCTTAGGGAAGGGGTTTATATGGGGGTTTTATTACTTTTCCTAGGTAAATGGAGTTTAACCTTAGGAAAAGGGGTTTTTTAGGGAAATTAGGGGAAATGGATTTTTTGAAGGGGAATGTATTTATGAAGGAGATTGAAGTACTTAAATCCATAAGTCATTAAGTCAAGGGTCTGGTCCCTCCAAAAGTCAGAGAAATGCTCTGAGCCTCTTTGACTTGTAGGTTAAAAGTACTTAGGAAATATTTGTTGATAGGAAATTAGTATGTAAAGGGGTAAGTGAATGAGGGGGATTTAATCATATAAACTTGTAAACCTTTGTCTTTTCCCTCATAGTTGACCATGCATGTTGAAAGATGTATATAAGCATGATGCATGTTCTTTGATCCAAGTATCTTTGTAGTTCAACAACCTTTATTCTACTTACCCATTTCTTGCCTCTAACATATTTTCTTTATTTTTGGGGGTGCATTTACGATAGAAAACCCTTATACATCTATTTTTATTTCATAAAGAAAACTATCCAATTCTAACCTTATATCATCCAAGGGCTCAAATTAAGCTTATGAGCTCCTTTTGTTTTCTCTACCTAACTATGATTTGCCAAGATTGAACTGTTTGGTCAGATTTTATTCTCTAATCTATAAACATAAAATTCAAATCATGGAATAACCAAGATTAAACTATTTGATTACCCTAGATTGTGATATGAATAACAAGTTGCACACAACCATTATTATGCATAAAAATAGTAGTGGCATTTGGACTTGCACACTTTCATGGTCTTTTTGTTTTTAGGGTTCATATACTTTTATTTTTTTGACCTTCTCTTATTCTTTTTTTCCTTTGATTTATTTTTTAGAACATAACCTCTTCAAATTTTTTAATTTTTATAATATGGAAAACATTTGTAGAAAGAAAAAGTATGTACAATATTACAAGGCTTAAACTTAGAGATTCAAAATTATGACTCCTATTGATATAGGAACCTAACAGGTGGGGGGACAAAAGATCCCTCCCAATTTCTCCAACAATATAAGAATCCAAAATATCAGAGAAATTGTTGAAGATAGAACCATGTTAATAAAAATTCTTTGATAACTCAAGTTTGATCAGCATAACCCTTCTTTTAACCTTTTTAATGAGTGAATGGCTTAATGGGAGATCACATTACCATTAAATATTTTCCTCCCTTCAACATAGATTGTTTTCTCTAGAGATATTAGCACATGAAGGGTGGGCTTGAGATGATTGGAAATGTATATTTTTATTATTTTTTAGATGACATTGTGTAGATAAATAGGCCAAAAAACAAATTAATCATTCATTTTTTCCAAATTCAGAATGAGAGTGAGGAAACTAGTCTTGAGGGATAAAAGAAAAAAATAGGTTTCTTCGGTTTCATCCACTGCGGCATGGATTTTATGCTTTAGGAGGGGACATTATGTATGTAATAAATATGTAGTAATCCATTTGAGATAGAAGCTTTTTTCTTGGCATACTTAGGACAACTTCCTCCACTTCCTATAGAGAGATCTCTAGCCTTACGAATTCATTGTGCTCTTCCTTGACAAGGTAAGAAATGGTGTTTGTTATTCATCCAATGGTTTTTTTCTTGTCATCCTAGGCTTCTCTAAGGAGATGATCATAGAATATGATTATTTAACCTTCCATGCCCTCACAGTCTGTGAGATTTGTACATGCTACATTCTGAAGAAAGAAAATTCTACTATGGTGGAAGCACTTGATCATATATTTATGTAAGAATCTATTAGTGCCTAAATCTACCTCAAGCTAAGAAAGGCAAGAACTAGGGTAACATCAAACCATGCTTAACCTAGTAGCTAGCCCTACCAGGTTAGGAGAGGGCTCTCTCCTTGTCAATCTCGGGAAAATATGATCACTAAATCTTGAAATGACTAATGTAAAGACTAATTTTAGGCTAGGTATGTGTTCAGAGGATTGTGATTGAATTTGATGATGTTTTTCTGGTCAAATGTGAAAGGCAGATTTGGGTCTAGGGAATGGACTCAGTTTTGCAGAGGTTTCTGAGGGGCGAGGTAGGAAAATGGTTTAGTACTTTAAATTGAACGAGATGGAGAGTCTTAGGACTGGTGAGGAGTTGGAGAGCGCATGAGAGTCTCAGGGATCCTCTTCAAATAGTAGAAAACATAAATAACTAAACAAACCCTAGGTAGAGCATTGCAAATTCAATGATTTCTACCTTTATCCTTGATTCATTTAGTTTAGCTGAAAAAGAGAGAGAATGGCATACATAAACACATGTAAAACTTGAATTATAGAAGAAAAAACAATACCAAATCAATTTGCCACAAGAATCCCAAAAAAGGCTGCAAACCATGGTCTATTCCTTTGCCAAACTATAGAGATGAATGTATAATGCTACTCAAAGATTTCACAAAAGTCTAACCTTTGCCAAAGACTGAAAAACTACTAGATATAGGCAACAAACAACTCATCCTAGCCTTTAGTGGTTGATCTCATAAGTTTAGGAGCTATTTCAACAAGATCTAAACTGAGAACTAAAAAGTAGGCAGTGGAACAACATGCCTATAAAAACTAGGAAACTAATTTATTTAGTTGCAAACTACTTTTTCATGATGAATCTACCTCCATGAGTGAAATTTTAGTATATTTAGATCAAAATCTATCAATTCGCATCAAATTACATCATGATTTTGACTATTAGAAAGAGAAAATTCAATTTGAGAATAAAATACGTGAAAAAACAGAGTTTTTTGGCCAAAATGATAAAATTTCATCTTGTGCATCGTGCTCCTATGCCTATGCACCGCGCTACTTTGGAGCTGATTTTGGAGGCCTTCCCTTGCACCAAATTTTCTCCAAGTCGGCTTGTTGGAAATTTCTACCTGTCTAATATCTAGAACAAGTGGAATTTCTAAATTTGGTCTCCATTTTCCCCTCCAAAAATGAGTTCTCCCAACACTGCTTCTTGTGTGGCCAAAAAGGGGCAGAAAGGTCATTTTTGAGGTGTTTTTGACCCTTTTGGAAGCTCAAAACTTGTCAAAATTTCTTGGCCATGTGAGGGCATTCATATTTTTCCATGAAGAATCCAAAAATACTAAATTTTCCTTAAAAGGAGGTCCCTAGCAAAAGCGCGCGCCAGGTGGCGCGACGCACCAAGCAGAAAAACCTGTTTTTGGGCCAAAAATTCAAAATTTGCAAAACGTTTCCCAAATTTCTTGAAATTTGGGGTGAGTGTCCTTCATTAAGTTCTGTGTTGGGCTTAGGAAGCCTCAGTCAAGATCTAGAGTCTATCTTCCTCTTTTCTCTTCCTCAATGCTTTCTTCAACTTGGCCTTCAAAATCCCGATTCTTGCTTTACACACCTTGTTTCTCACCAAGTAGTGGTAGGCCATGTGCCTCAGCATCCTTTTCTCTCTTTTAGCCTTCTCTAGCATCTTTTGCAAGTGCATATTTTCCCTCTCAAGCCAAGATTCATGATCAGCTTCAATTTCTTGTTCAAGTGGTGTCAACTTGAATTTCCTCCTCTTGGCAGCTTCTCGGTTTTCTCTTATGTTTTGGAGCTCCATGATGGTTTGTTGATCATCTAAATGTTTGTTCCTTTGCTCCAGATAGTTGATTGTCCACTTGGCTCTTTCCAGGTTGAGAGACAAATCATGAATGTCATATTGTTACTCCTCAATGATCTCCTTGAGCTTTGAGCTTTAGGATCCCAAATCAGTGTTATCATCCTGAATGAGAACAAAATATCTCTCTTGACCTTCCTAAAGCCCTACATCATGCAATGGATGCTTACCCTTGTCTTGTACCTACTTTTTTGTTCAAGGAAACGAGACCCCTTCCACCCCGGGTGGAGATAGTACTCGTTTTGCTACTGTAAACAATCTCCTTGTGCCCTTTTGGTAAGTGACAAACACTGGCACACTGGTGGTTTGAGTCCCTTGAACCTCTTGCCAATGTGAAGGCTCTCCTTCCTCATGAAAAACTGATGGGGGAACTTGTGGACCTGTCAATACCTCATGTGAAATGAAATCATCCCATGAAAAATTCAGTAAACTGAGTTGATGCAAAACCACAAATTTTATTAGTGTAAAGTGATAGATGTTGTTATATTGCTAATGAGGAGGCTTCCTTTGAACCAATGTGGTCATCTTTTCAATATTCCAGCAAATTAAATATGGGAGGTTCATCATGCTCACCCTAGTGAAACGCATTAATAATCTGATGTGGTATGCATACAGGTGAGAAAATCTGCCTTCATAGCTAAAATATTTAATTATGAGCTTCATTAATGGAGCATATGTGTCTTGAAGGTACCTGAAAGGGAAAACTCTACTAATCTACCTCTAAAATCTAGCCTTGATATAAGGCTCATAATGTTCCCTATCTACCAGTTGTCCCTTAATCCACTGCTCATCTACATTTGGAATACCAGTTGCTTGTGCTATAGTCTCAGGTGGCAGGGTGAATGTCACTCCTGCAAAATTGACTTGGCCATTGTGAAGATGGAGTACAAATAGTCTGGCAAGCTCATGATGGTATTTTACTCTTTCCACCATCTCACAAAATTTGTAACAAGATTGATGTTGGAAGCATGTGACAGCAAGAGGACAAGCCAACAGCTCAGCAAGTGAAGTAGGCTCCTCCCGGTTATGTTTTCAACTCTTGTGAGGTCTCCTTGGTGCATGAATTTATCTGCAAGAGACACTGACTATTTCCTCATTTCTGGCATAAGAAGAATCTAACTCCATGTTTGCCAATGCTTGAGTTTTCTTAGATGAGTATGAAGACATTTTAGAGTGACAATAGGAATTTTCTGCTAAAAGTTAAGAATTAAAGAGGGACTATGGAGGGACTATGTATGAGAGGTTGGGGATGTTGTTTGTAGGGGTTTTTGGGAATGAAATGGTTTAGGGAATAATATTTAGGGCTTGGGATTGTTTGATTAGGGTAAGTAGTTTAGGGATATGGGGAATAGGGAATCGGAAAATATGAGTGAAAAGGGAGGGAGAAAATGAAGTGAGGCAGTAAGGGAGTGAAAATGATAGGGGTAGGATTTAGCAGCAAAAACAACAATTTCTAAACCCTAGGTAATGTTTTCTCAACAAACTATGCAAGCAACTAAGGTTTGAATATTTCCCTATTGAATCACCAAGAAGTCTAAAGCAAAATCATGAATTAGACATATTGAAGTGTCAACATACTTGTGCCATGAGGAATTAGCAATTTTGAGAGTTTGGAGGAAACTGTGTGTGAAGTTCAAGCGGTGTAGACCTGTGCAATGTGCCACCTCACAGGTGCACCACACTGGTTCGGTGCATCGTACCAATACAAAATTTCAATGGGGAGTGGGCTCTATGTGCGCCGCACTGGCTCGGTGCGTCGCGCCTTAACCCAGGTGTGCCGCACCTGGAATTTCTCACCCTTTGACAGCAAAATCGCTCCCTTGGCTTCAAAAACACAAATGCACTTGCTCTCCTTCACTTTTGGCATGCAAATGAACCTCTTTGATATGAATACACTTTATATAGCAATGGCTTTACTTTTTTACTTATGAAAACCCACTTTGCTAATGTTTGATTTTAACTTGCTTTTTGAAACTCTATTTTGGGAAGTTTTCTTTACTTTTTGCCTTTGATGGACTAAATGCTTTGACATTTTGTTTCTTTTGCAGGAAATGGAGTTGTAAAGGCGTGGAAAGATGACCAGGGCTACCTCTAAAATTATTACATATAGATAAAATGAAATTACATGAAATTTATTACTTGAAACATAAAAAACTCTGTTTTTCCTCAAAATAGGGTTTTGAGGAAAAATCAATCATTAAGCATGTGATTATTGAAATTATTATTGTTGATACTTTATTTGACCTCCTCATGCACCTGCTGACCATTATTGAGCATTTTCAAGACCTTATTGATGAAACCCTAGACCTAATGAGACCTAAAGCCCTAAAAATGACTTTTGCAGATTTAAAGACAGAAGATGACTGCAGATGATCTAGATGTATGAAAATGGGCCAACAGGTAAAGAACATGAGGGAAAATGTATAATATGCCAGTACCATAAGATGACCCATGACCCTAATGGAATGCACCTGATCAGATGGGACACCTAACATGCAATGCAACAAGAGAATTTGATCACTGATGGGGGGATGAAGATACCGACACTAACGTTGGCTCCAATGGGGATGGTAGCTCCTTGGAGGTGTCAAGAACTACAAACCTCTGGAAAGTAGATAGTGCCTTCTTCCAATGGGCTATGGAGTCAATAACTTCGACAAACCAAAACCAATATCTTAACACAATGACTGAAATACGACTCAAAATTGACTCAATTTCAAGACTGAAATCGACTGAAAGACTTGACTCAAACAATCCAAAACAAAACTAAAATCAAACCTTTAGTTTTATAGCCTTCACTTCGGGCCCCAAACTAAATGAATGATGACAGTACACATTTACAATGAAGGAAAGAAAATGGCATATAAAATGATACATATGACAGCAAAAAACATTTCATAGATAGTACAGTTTGAGCAGCCGCCCATTGACTGGCCCACCTGGACAATCTTCCCTGCTAATTTCTTTTAGCAGGAAACCATTTTGGCCTTGATATGCAGCAATTTTGAGTGGACTTTTCCATATATTCTCAAACTTTCCATGCTTACCTTTGTCTTCGTTTTGAGTAGCCCATTTCAGCACTATGTCTTCTATTTGAAACTTGTTTGCCTTTGCCTTTCGATCATATATTTTCTTGATCCTCTCTTGCAGCTTGAAAGTATTCTGAAAAACCTCCTCTCTAATATATTGTAAATGGATCATTTGATTGATTCTTCACTGCAAATGATCATCCTCGCTGCTAGCTTCTTGCAGAAGTTTAACCACCGGGACTGCGAGAGAGGTCGAGAATAATGTGTCAACACCATACCCAAGCTCGAAAGGGGACATGACTATAGATTTATTTTTACTTACTCTCCCTGCCCAAAGAGTATTAACAAGCCTTTTGTGCCAACTCTTCTTGTTCATTTCTAGCAGCGTTTTGATAATATTGACCAATGATTTATTTAAGGATTCTGCCAATCCATTACCTTGTGGATAATATGAAGATGAGTGCCCCAAGGTAATTTGATATTTATTGAAAAAGTAAATCATTCTTTAATATTTAAAAGTTGTTTCATTATCAATGATTAGCTTGTTTGGATAGCCAAAACGAGACAAAATATTGCTTTCAAGGAATTGAATGATTACCGAATCAGTGGCCTGCCTAGTGGGAATCGCCTCAATCCATTTAGTGAAATAGTCTGTCGCTGTGAGGATCCACTTGTGTTGTGCTGAAGAAGTAGGATGGATCTTACCAATGAAGTATAAACCCCACTGCTAAAGTGGAGCACTTACTTCAATCGGCTTGAGCGGTAAAGGCTGTAATTTACTCCTACCTTGAAAAATTTGACATTCGTGGCAGCTTGTAATAGTTTTGTATACATCAGCAAAGAGAGTTGGCCAATAATATCTCACTCTCAAAATTTTATTGGTTGTTGTCTTCCAAAATAGATGACCTCCACAATCTCCCTTGTGAAAGTCTTCCATGACCTGTTTTGCCTCTTCTTCAACCAAACAATTGAGCAAGACACTGTTGGGATCTTTCCAATAGAGTGCATTATTCATTATACAAAACTTGGCAGCCTTTAATTTCAGGGTCCTCCTTTTGTTCTTTGTCATTCTAGGTGGTGGTGATAGATATTGAAGCACATAAACAATGTTCGAATACCAAGGTGAAAGAAGAAAAATTTATGATACCTGAACAGGTGAACTTTCTTCATCTTCTTCGGACATAGCAGCAATGAGATTAATGTCCAAGGCATGCAAATTTGACTCTTCCATTAGCTTGGCCATCCCCTATCCGTTGACGAGCTTTGTTGGCTTGACCTCCACGTCATATTCTAACAAAGCAGTGATCCATTTGCCTCATCTCCCTTCCGGATCTATTTGCACTAAGACATCCTTAACAGTAGCGTTAGGCACATAAGCAAGGATGTGAGAATGTAGAATATAGACTCAAAAATATTTCAATGCCTTTACCAAAGCAACAACTTGCTTTTCAATAATATTATACATTAAAGTTGCATCCCTTATGGTTCTACTGAAAAAAGAAATTGGTTTCTCAATCCGGTCTCTTCTCTGCATTAAGACCACTACCATAGTATGATCCGAAGCAAATGAAAACAAAATGAATTCTTGGGAATAATCTTGGCTGATCAAAACTAGAGCTGAAGAAAGGGACAGCTTCACCAAATTGAAAGACTTGATTTCTTCCTCGATCCACTTCAGTACACTATATTTCTTTAGCATTTTTGTGATTTCCCTTAAATGTTCTGCAAGATTGGGCACAAAACGACGTAAGAAATTCATCTTACCATTGAATGATTGGATCTCTTTTTTACTTCATGGAAAATCAATCTTCTGAATGGCTTCCACTTGAGCTGGATTGATGTGGATGGCCTCCTTGGATATAATATGACTAAGAAGCTTGCCTTCATCCATGGCAAACAGACTCTTCTTTGGATTGAGAGATATGCCATACTTTATACACCGCTGAAATACAATCTTCAAATGATAAAGGTGCTCTTCATCTGAATTAGAAAAAAATATCAAATCATCAAGATAAACAACTAAAAATACATCTTTTTCATTAGAAAATGCAATATCCATAGCCTGTTGAAAGGTCACACCAGCAATCTTTAATCCGAGCGACATCTTCGCATAATAAAAAGTTCCCCACGAAGTGGTGAACGATATTTTGTCCCTGTCATCCTCATGGACCAGAATTTGGTTATAACCCGAATACTAATCAAGTAGTGACATGCGGGATGCTCCAACTACTCTTTGAAGTATGTGATCCATCTTGGGCAATGGATAGGTCTTTCAAAGATACTTTATTCAGATTTCTAAAATCAATACATAATCAAATCTCACCTATTTTCTTGCGCAGGGGCACCAAATTAGAAACCTAATATAAAAATCTTATGGGGACAATTATACCAACTTTATACAATCGATTCACTTCCTTCCCTATTGAGGGCAGTAGCTTTGGATTTATTCTTCTTAGCTTCTGTCGAAATGGCTTTTGATTTCGCTTGATCGGAATTATGTGCTGAATTATGCTCTTATCATATGCCTTCAAATCTGAATAGTCCCATGCAAATACATCAGCAAATGAGGATAATAAACTGATGTACTTTTCTTTTACCTGTGGAGGTAATGCCTTTGATAACTTCACCATTTTAGTATTTTCTGCTGATCCAATGTTCACATCCTCAACTCCTTTCTTAGTTGGCAGCAAGAACGGTTTTTAGGCTACATCGTCTTGATCAAACAACTCCTCTAAAGGTATTAGACCTTTAGGAATGACATTGCCCTTCAACTGCAAAACATCCATCTAATTTACATCCATATCTGCTTCACCATCATCATGCTCCCCATCTATAGATGTGTCTTTGAACTTGCCTTCATTTTGCAGAAATTCTTCAATCTCTTTATCATCTTGAAACACACGCCAATATCTTTGATTATCAGGGATAGCCAGGCAATGTTTCAATTGCTTTTCAAACTTATTGTTTGAATTCATGGGAATTTTGAAATTAGTTGTTGTTGTTGCAAGTGAATCTGCAATAACATTTTGTACATGAGGGACACATGTCAAAGTGTAATCTGGAAACAATCTCAAGATATCTAATATTGCATTATGGTATGCCCGCATTCAAGGATGCTTAGCTTGGTATTCCCCTTTCACTTGCTTGATAACTAACTCAGAGTCGCCATATACTGAAATTATTTTAGAATTTAACTTTTTAAGGATTTTCAAACTAGCAATTAAAGCCTCATATTCAGCCTCATTATATGAACAATCAAAAGCTAATTTATACGAACAAACCCTTACATTACTTGGCACTTTGTTTGGTGAGAAAACAGGGTTGTGTATCCAAATGCCAATTCTAGCACCTTCCTTCCCTACTGCACCATCAAAATCCATGCTCCACAAACTGACTTCATCCTCTTCGAAATGCTCAAATTATGTTTGCTCTTCTACTTTTTCTTACTATCCATCAATATTTTGTTGTTGTTGAAAGGTTGATTGCGCAGCGGTACTATCAAGTCTTTGTCTTTCTTGCTTTATTACATCTCTGAAATTTTCAGTGATCTCTAGAATGTCTTCTACTTCAACTAATTGGCTATTTACATCATTAAAACTATCAAAATATAGAACAAATGATTCTAAATCAGTATGTACATAGTTGACTCGACAATTTACTAGTTTCTCCTTGTTAGTGATCATGTACTTCATCTTTTTCTCTCGGTATAATTTCCTTAACTAACCAAACACGGGAATAGTAGCATAGGAGAAATCAAGCTGCAATGTCCCTTTAAGTTTTTCTCCCCAAGATCTGGAAAGAAGCATGCTGAATCTAGGAGGAATATCAGCCACAACCACATCCATAAAAAAAAAAATTCGCTAGAATCTGATCCAAACTGACAACCAAGTCTTTAATAAGAACAATGCATTTTACTCTACCAGAATCAAAGGAATAAAGGTCATGATACTTTCTAGTGATGTCCAAACCCAATTTCTCCATGATTGCATTAGGCATTAGATTATGAGAGGCTCCTAAATCAAACATAGCATTGTGCAATACATAATCATGCAACCTAAGGCTAATGTAAAAAGGAGCTACATCACTATCATGAGACTGACCTTCTAATGCTAGACCAAAGATTAGCTCAGGCTGGTCATCCTCCACGTTTACCATATCAGATAACGGATCTAAATTCAAAATCTTTGACACATGACCTTTATAGCTGCTATTCTTCATCAACTCAGTCAAAGGTATTAACACTTTTAACTTAGCAATTTCATTTTCTAAGCTAAAAACTGAAGTTTTCTCTACCTCTTTGACTGACCATCCTTCTTTTTAGTTTTCTCCTTTGATACACTTGGCTGATTTGATCTTTCATTTGCTGATTGTGTTTTGCTGGTGGTAGGATCAACTGTCTCCTTTCCCTTTTTTGCACAATGGGAGAACCATTCTTTAGTAGTGTCACCTCCTTCCTCGTCTGAATTGGATTAATGGTACCGCTCTACTCCAGAGTGAATATTGTCATTGCTGGGCTGTCAAAGCATTCATGTAACCCCTCTGATATTCATCAGACTCTTCTTTAAGAATTGTTTCGTTTGCCAAGATGAAATATTCATCCATTTGTACAACTGGGCTTTCTGAATACTCCTCATCTTCTGTGATATAAATGGGCAGATCATTAGGAGTAAAGAAATGATTCTCCTCTCCAGCTATGTTCTCCTCATCATTGAATTCCGGACCATGTACAAAATTTTGATGTAAGGGTGTCTTCACCTGCTGCTGTGCCACTTGGTCTTGCGCTCTTTATTCTTGTTGCTTGATTCTAGATTATGGTTGCTGCTAACCATGAAAGTTTGGATTTCTGACTTTTGTTTCAGGCTTATCAGCAATTGTAAACCTATCAAAAATCTTCTCGATCTTGCGAAGCAAATGATCTGAGTAAGAACCTTGTTCCTTTATGGTTACCTTCTTTTTAGCCTTTTCTCTAGCTCTCTTGGCAAGCAGATTTCCTTCAATGCTGACTGCAATTTTTTGCATGTCTTCCAAAGTGGCCGGATCTCTTTCTCTCAATTGATAGGCCATATCAGGATTGAAACCAACAGAAAACATAATCAAATCCAGCCCCATAGGTGGCTTTATATCAGCAGGAATTGCATTATAAACAGAATTGAATCTAATATAATAATCTTGAACAGTCTCACCAACATTCCTCTTAATGTTCTCATATTCAGAAAGAATTTGAAGAAGATTCTTCTTTACCTCCCATCAATCCAAAAATTGTCTTTGAAGTGCTTCCAATGAATTCATTGTTCTATCCGGCAATGCTCTAAACCACTTTCTGACCTGACCTCCAAACGTTTGCACAAACAATCTCATTGTTACATTCTATGCATCGATCTCATGGAGATCAAAGAAATCATCCATTTGATCAACATGTTGCTGAGTTGTGATACCTTGAGGGGTACCATCAAACAATGGGAATTTTCTTTGATAATCGATAGGGATGGCATCCAAATTTTGTGGTAGAATGAGAGGTGCATATCTAGCAGCCATTGCTCGAGGTGTATTTACGACTAGCCTTGGGGATGTAGGAGGAGTTGGAGTAGTTGATGTGGCTAGTGTATGAGGTGTTGAAGGGGGCGAAGAAATTTTTTATGTTTGAGGAGTAGAAGGAGTGGATGAAGGTGAAAACACTGCAAATTTCTAATCAGAGATGGAAGGTTGTATGGGAATGGTGGGAATAAAAGGAGTTTCAGTAGGAATTTCTAAACTAGATGCAATAGCAGATGACCCAAGAGTTGCAGATGCAAACTCTAAGAATTCAGGAATGTTTGTAGCTACAATGGAAGTTTAAAGATTCAAGATATAATTGTCAATTGATCTATTGGCCTTTTTAGTTTTGAGATCTTTGACAAACTCCAGATTTACGACAGTAGAACCAATAACACTTTCAGACTTAGTTTCAAACAACGAGAGATCAAAATGTTCGTTAAACTCAAGATCTTCAAGATATTAAAAAACAATTGGACATGAATGATATTTAAACACAAGAATCATAGAACCTTATTGGCGAATAACTCTCGGAATAAGATTTGGGTTTTCATACACAAGAGGTGGATCAAGATCAGCATTTGCTCTGGTGTATCTTCTGGAAGCCAGTGTGTTGAATTATT
The DNA here is from genome assembly GCA_000404065.3 of Pinus taeda. Classification (NCBI taxonomy): domain Eukaryota; kingdom Viridiplantae; phylum Streptophyta; class Pinopsida; order Pinales; family Pinaceae; genus Pinus; species Pinus taeda. Next base: position 138,145 of record APFE031442301.1, read on the forward strand.
CCCAAAAATCAAATGGACATTATCAACTTATTCAACCTATCAAATTCAAAACTCATCATCCAAAAGTCTAGAATTATGTGATGTACTGGGGCAATTTTCAAGTCAGATGTTTAGTTTATAAGACTAGACTGGAGATTGACTGAAGCAACTTTTATCTACTTATGCACTCGCAAAGCAATGTGCAGTTCGAAGGCTACCTGGCATAACTTCAGGCTTCGTCTGTAGTTTATAAAAAAAAGGAAACTAACAAACAAATAATGTCACGTCCCTAGTATGGTCTCCACTATGTTAGTGCCTAAATCTACCTCAGGTTGAGAAAGGCAAGATCTAGGGTAACATCAAACCATGCTTAACCTAGTAGCTAGCCCTACCAGGTCGGGAGAGGGCTCTTTCCTTGTCAATCTCGGGAAAATATGATCACTAAAACTTGAGATGATTGATGTAAAGCCTAATTTTATGCTAGGTATGTGCTCAGAGGATTGTGATTGAATTTGATGATGTTTTGTTGGCTCAAATGTGAAAGGCAGATTTGGGTCCAGGGAATGGACTCAGTTTTGCAGAGATTTCTATGGGGTGAGGTAGGAAAATGGTTTAGTACTTTAAATTGAATGATATGGAGAGTCTTAGGATTATTGAGGAGTTGTATAGGGAATGAGATTCTCAGGGATCCTCTTCAAACAGTAGAAAACATAAATAACTAAAACAAACCCTAGGTAGAGCACTACAAATTCAATGATTTCTACCTTTATCGTTGACTCATTTAGTTCAGCTGAAAACGAGAGAGAATGGCATACATAAACACATGTAAAACTTGAATTATAGAATAAGAAACAATACCAAATTAGTTTTCCACAAGAATCCCACAAAAGGTTGCAAACCATGGTCTACTCCTTTGCCAAACTGCAGAGATGAATGTGCAATGCTACTCAAAGCTTTCACAAAAGTCCAACCTTTGCCAATGACTGAAAGACTACTATATACAGGCAAAAAACAACTCATCCTAACCTTTAGGATTTGAGTTCATAACTTTAGGAGCTATTTCAACAAGATCTAAACTGAGAACTAAAAATTGGAAAAACATGCCTCTAAAAAGTAGGAAACTAATTCATTCAGTTGCAAACTACGTTTTCAGGATGAATCTACCTCCATGAATGAAATTTTAGCATATTTACATCAAAATCTATCAGTTCACATTAAATTACATCATGATTTTGACTATTAGAAAGAGAAAAGTCAAACTGAGAAGAAACTACATGAAAAAGCAGAGCTTTTTGGCCAAAATGACAAAATTTCATCCTGTGTGTTGCGCTATTGTCCTTGTGTGTTGCGCTACTTTGGAGCTGATTTTGGAGGCCTTCCCGTGCACCAAATTTGTTCCAAGTGGGCTTGATGGAAAGGCTTGCATATCTACTATCCAGAAAAGTGGAATTTCTGAATTTCTTCTCCATTTGCTCCTCCAAAAATGAGTTCTCCCAACACTACTTCCTGTGTGGCCAAAAAGGGGCAGAAAGGTCATTTTTGAGGTGTTTTTGACCCTTTTGGAAGCTCAAAACTTGTCAAAATTTCTTGGCCATGTGAGGGAATTCCAATTTTTCCATGAAGAATCCAAAAATGCTGAGTTTTTCTTGAAAGGAGGTTGATAGCAAAAGCACGCACTAGGTGGCACGGCACACCAGGCAGAAAAACCTCCTTTTTAGGCCAAAAATTCAAAATTTGCAAAACGTTTCCCAAATTTCTTGAAATTTGGGGTGAGTGTCATTCATTAAGTGCTATGTTGGGCTAAGGAAGCCTCAGCCAAGATTGAGAGTCTATCTTTCTCTTTTCTCTTCCTCAATGATTTCTTCAACTTGGCCTTCAAAATCCTGATTCTTGCTTTGCACACCCTATTTCTCGCCAAGTAGTGGTATGCCATGTGCCTCAGCAATTTTTCTCTCTATTGGCCTTCTCTAGCATCTTTTCCAAGTGCATGTTTTCCCTCTCAAGCCAAGATTCATGATCAGCTTCAATTTCTTTTTCAAGTGGTGTCAACTTGACTTTCCTCCTCTTGGAAGCTTGCCAGTTTTCTCTTATGTTTTGGAGCTCCATGATGGTTTGTTGATCCTCTAACTATTTGTTCCTTTGCTCCAGATAGTTGATTATCGACTTGGATCTTTCCAAGTTGAGATACAAATCATGAATGTCATCTTGCTTCTCCTGAATGATCTCCTTGAGCATTGAGCTTTGGGAGCACAAATCAGTGTCATCATCCTAAATGAGAATGAAATCTCTCTCTTGACCTTCTGAAGGCCCCTCATCATGAAATGGCTTCTTACCCTTGTCCTATACCTGTTTTTTTGTTGAAGCAAATGATACCCCTTCCACCCCGAGTGGAGATAGTACTCGTTTTGTTGTTGCAAACAATCTCCTTGTGCCCTTTTGGTAAGTGACAAACACTGGCACACTGGTCGTTTGAGTCTCATGCACCTCTTTCCGATGTGAAGGCTCTCCTGCCTCATGAAAAACTAATGGGGGCACTTGTGGACTTGTGAAGACCTCATGTGAAATGCAATCCTCCGATGAAACATTCAGTAAACTAAGCTGATGCAAAACCATAATTTTGATTGGTGCAAAGTGATAGATGCTATTATACTGCTGATGAGGAGGCTTCCTTTAAACAAATGTGGTCATCTTCTCAATATTCCGACAAATGAAATAGGGGAGGTTCATCATCCTCACCCTAATGAAATGCATTAATAATCTGATGTGATAGGTATACAGGCAAGAAAATGTGCCTTCACAGATGAAATATTTAATTATGAGCTCCATTAATGGAGCATATGTTTCTTGAAGGTACCTGAAAGGGAAAACTCTACTAATTTGCCTCTAAAAACTAGCCTTGATATAAGGCTCATAATGTTCCCTATCTACCAGCTGTCCCTTATTCCCCTGCTCACCTACATTTGGAATACCGGTTGCTTGAGCTATAGTCTCAGGTGTCAGGGTGAATGTCACTCCTGCCAAATTGACTCGACCATTGTGAAGATGGAGTACAAATAGTCTGGAAAGCTCATGATGGTATTTGAATCTTTCCACCATCTCACAAAATTCGTAATAAGATTTATGTTGGAAGCATGTGACAGCAAGAGGACAAGCCAACAACTCAACAAGTGAAGTAGTCTCCTCTCGGTTATGTTTTCCACTCTTGTGAGGTCTCCTTGGTGCATGAATTTCTCTGGACGAGTCACTGACTATTTCCTCATTTATGTCATAAGAAGAATCTAACTCCATGTTTTCCAATTCTTGAGTTTTCTTAGATTAGTATGAAGAGATTTTAGAGTGACAATAGGAATTTGCTGCTAAAAGTTAAGAATTAAAGAGGGACTGTGGAGGGACTGTGTATGAGAGGTTGGGGATGTTGTTTGTATGGTTTTTGGTGAATGAAAGAGTTTAGGGAATAATATATAGGGTTTGGGATTTTTTGATAAGGGTTAGTAGTTTAGGGATATGGGGAATAGGGAATGGGTAAATATGAGTGAAATGGGAGGGAGAAAATGAAGTGAGGGAGTAAGGGAGTGAAAATGTCAGGGGTAGGATTTAGCACTGAAAACAACAATTTTTAAACCCTAGGCAGTGTTTTTTCAACAAACTGTGCAAGTAACTAGGGTTTCACTATTTCCCTATTGAATCACCAAGAAGACTGAAGAAAACTCATGCATTAGGCATATTGAAGTGTGAACTTACTTGTGCCATGAGGAATTAGCGATTTTGAGAGTTTGGAGGAAACTGTGTGTGAAGTTCGGGTGTTGTAGACCTGTGCACCACATCACCTCATAGGTGCACCACGCTAGCTCGGTGTGTCGCGACAATACAACATTTCAATGGGGAGTGGGTTCTGTGTGCGCCACACTGGCTCAGTGCACCCCGCCTTAACCCAGGTGCGTCGCGCCTAGAATTTCTCACCCTTTGACAGCAAAATCGCTCCCTTGGCTTCAAAAACATAAATCCACTTGCTCTCCTTCACTTTTGGCATGAAAATGAGCCTATTTGATATGAATACACTTTATATAGCAATGGCTTTAATTTTTGACTTATGAAAACCCACTTTGCTAATGTTTGATTTTCACTTGCTTTTTGAAACTTTGTTTTGGGCAGTTTGCTTTACTTTTTGCCTTTGATGGACTAAATGCTTTGACATTTTGTTTCTTTTGTAGGAATTGGAGTTCCAGAGGCTTGGCAAGGTGACCAGGGCTGCCTCTAAAATTATTACGTATAGAGAAAATGAAATTACATGAAATTTATTACATGAAACATAAAAAACTCTGTTTTTCCTCAAAATAGGGTTTTGAGGAAAATTCAATCATTGAGCATGTGATTATTGAAATTATTGTTGTTGATACTTTATTTGACCTCCTCATGTGCCTGCTGACCATTATTGAGCATTCTCAAGACCTTATTGATGAATCCCTAGACCTAATGAAACCTAATACCCTAAAAATGACTTTTGCAGATTTATAGAGAAAAGATGACTGCAGATGATCTAGAGGTATGAAAATGGGCCAGCAGGTAAAAAAACATGAGGTAAAATGTATAATATGACACTACCATCAAACGATCCATGACCTTAATGGAATGCATCTGATCGGATGAGACACCTAACATGCAATGCAACAAGAGAATTTGATCACTGATGGAGGGATGAAGATATTGACACTAACAAAATCTACTACTTTTTCCCTCCTCTAACCATTGAATTTGTGATATTTTTCTCCAAAGTATTTCTTCTAGTGCTTCATGTTCTTTAGGTTGGGTGGGGATTTCTACATCCTCCCTAGGTAGCTCACTTGAGGACCCTTCTAAAATAATGTGCTACTGAAGTTGATCCATATGTTCTCTACATCCAATTTAGATTGATGCATGTTTCCAAAGCCATCCTAGTTCCATTTTTTTAATCTTTTCTTTCAGATACTTTAGCTTGTTGAAATTAGTACATGATTGATCCTTAGGGTCAATTTTGTTCTTGCCACCAATGCTTAGCTTTTCCAAAGAATGAGGAATCCCAAAGCCAAAATATTTCAAAGAAAAAGGGTTTATTTGTTGGGTTTCCTTTGATAGCAACTTCTAAGCACACATGAAATTGGTCAAATCCACGAAATGTGAGGATTAGCATTTCTACAAAGATATCCTTATCTCAAAATGATTATGAAACTAGGAATTTATCCACTCGAGTAAATTTTATGATAAATTCCTCTCTGCTTATTGCAGGTGAATAATCCATTTGTGGTATCCACATCTATGGCATGTGTTGGTGTTCATATATGAATCATGAAATTCACCCAATTCCACATTAATTGTCAACTTGAGGCTCACTCATTATTTCAAGGCTATCATGCAAGGTATATGAAGGCCACAGTTTCCCTACCCAACATTGAACCTTTAATCATAACATAATAATGTGTAACAAGTTATAATTTTAACAACAATCAGAGTAAGAGCAAGTTAAGAATCACAACAACACACTGAAATCATTACACAATAAAGAGATAAAAAAGCCAAAAATAAACCTACGCACACATCTAATCCAACAAATCCTAGTCAACAGAGTGGGCCCAACTCCCTGATCATGGTTGTGGCAAGATGAAGATCTATAAAATAATCAAAAGATAAGAATTTATATTAATCAGAATATCATTACAGATGTCTTCTGTTACAGCTCATAAATCTTGTATATCTCCTAGCAGTGGATTTCCCAGCCACGTAATCACTACTTATACATTTCATTAACAACTAACAGTGCCTAAGATTATGGTAGCTTCCTACCTACAAATACATAGTGATTCTTGAGATATAACAGAATACAAAGGTAGCACTTGTGGTGGTCAATAGGTTGAACCACTATTGCAGCTGATATCCAAAGATAGTGTTGCCAGCTCAATAATCATCATATGCTAAATCATTATTTTGATTGTCACTCCTCCAAATCTACATGGAAACTTAAGTTAGTAAGTTGCTTTAGCCAATAATCTTCTATGACTATGCTTCATTCATTAACAATTCACAAAGATGTGATAATAGTTGTAACTTTGCAGTTTATAATACAGATAGATCAACAAGGATATGAAATGAGTACAGGTAAGGGATAACAAGTTAGGTAAAAGTGGGAAAATTTAGCAACCAACATCTCCCCCCAACTAGCCTTTCTTCATGTCCTCATGTAGCCTGTCTCATGCACAAATCTATGTTAGAGCCACTGTGGTCAGCATTGAGCTATGCAAGGTCATATTTCATGGCCATTTCTATTCCAGGAACCTTGTATCCATCTGTGTGAAGGACTTCCTTCCACCAATCCTTATCTACCACATAACATGGTGTGTATTTCTCGACTGGCTACCAAACAATGGGAAAATGAAATCTCAGACCCATCCATCAAGTCCCAAAAGTTTGAATACATGCAATATATCATGGTATTTTATCCAAATCTGGAACAAAATTAGGGGACCCAAAACGTTCACGTATCCTTACTACAGATGACAACAACAACCATCATTTATGACAACCGACCTAGTTATCCTCTTGATAAGTAAAAATTTTCTTTGCACACATGTCAATGCACCACTTTTGTGTTGCCAACATCTGACCCTTCCATCCTTCTATTCCCAAGAAGGTACAATGTTTGTTAAAAATATTCACAGTCTGACAATGCTTTGCTCGTACTACAAGTCGCGTGTTCGCTTAATTCTCTTCGAACATGTCAAAGTATTTCTTCCACTTAACCTCGTTAATAGTGAAGGAGGTGAAGGATCTCAACTGAATATCCCCCATATATGTCACTGGATTGAATGATTGATCTATGCCTAGAAAATAATCATGCATGTAGAGTTCGCACATCAAGTGTTGGTTCAGGACATTGTAACCCCTCACGATCTGCAAAAACTGTCTCGGGTCTTCAATTTCATTGCTTATATCCTTATGGATGTTCGCCAAATATAAGAACAAGTATTGATCATGGAGGAAAAATACATAACTATAAGAAGGAGGTTGGCACACGATTAGCTACTGTGCTAGAGAAAACATTTAATCTTTGTCACCCTTTAGTAGCTGCACTTTCTCTTCTAGCTACTCAATCCTTTTATTTTTCTTTTCATGTTTCTACTTTTCTTTCTCCATCTGGGTCATCTAATCAATCAGTACTTTCATAGCTTGTTCTCAAATTCCTCTCACTCCTTCCTGGTGGGCTTCCAAAGTGATAGACCCCCATTGAAGGCGAGATGAAGTAGCCTTCCATTTCAAGATTTCCGTGTTGAACAAGAATGCTCGCAACTCAAATAGATGAAAAAATGGTGTTATCACCAAAAAATGATAACCTAGACATTTCTAACTAGGTGGATCGAAATACACCATGTGGATTTAGTTTTACCATAGTAAAATCACTTTCACTATGGAAAATAGTTTAGTAAACCACTTTTATTAAATTATTTTCTGATTTAAATCAAAAAACCCCATGACAATAATTAGATAAATCATTATTTATTTATTTTTCTCTAGGAATTATTATTAAATCATTATTTAACAATTATTCTTTGTCACATTCAACTAAATCCCTTAGGAATATTTAAGTAAATCATTATTGATTTAAATTTCCTTATTTCTCTTGTTAAAATGATTATTAAATTGCTATTTATTAATTATTTTGTTTTCACACCTTTCTTGTTTCTCGTGAAATAATTAATAAATCATTTTAGTTGTTAATTATATCTAAATAAAGGATTTTAACCATTTTAAATTCCTTTTCCCTCTCCAATAAATGTAATAAAGTATTCCAAGTAGTTAGATCTGAATTTAGCCAATAATATTTTATTATTACCCATTTTCAAGATTAACTCCCTACCTTTATATATAAAGGAGGGTGTTTCATTCATTCCTCACCATGATTATTATCATTGTCAACATTATCATAATTTTCTTGAGCTCCCATTTGAGTTCTCCACTTTTTCTTGGGTTTTTCACACATTGAGAGAGGGAATCTATTTTGGAAGCATCAAGGATATCAAAGGACCCATCCCATGGAGGGGAACTTACAAACCAATTTGCATATCTCCTTCATCAGATGTTATCAATAAATATTTATTTGTTTAAAATCGTCTTTCCACTGTGTTATTATTCTGGATACATCATTCTGTTGCTATTAGTTTTAGCTCTTATTTTCTTCTATTGCATATTTTCCATTTGTGTTGCAGATTTGGAATGGCAGCAACCATCAACTTGTTGTTAGGGTCACTTCTCACCTAGTGAATTAAGTGAAGGTTTTTGGTACATCCTCCAGGAATTTTTATACAAACAAATGGCTCGGTCTATACCACTGCTGAAGTGGTTTTGGCTCTAGGATTTGCACAAGCCTAATCAAAATTCATCTTATGGTTCCTCACCCATCTCTGTAAGCGTAATCTATGCTTCCATAACTTAACGATCTCCATTTTTAATTGCATATTTTCCTTAAATTGTGACTGGTACCTTTCTTGGATGGGGGCCCTCCCCTTTGTGCATTGTTCAATGAATTCTTGTTTGATAACAACCTTCTCCACTCGTCTCACGATCGGTGTTGGATTTGGCAGATTGATGTCTGGAAACTCATCAACTGGTTCATCTTTCACCCTTATTTCTTCTCTCTACTCCTCAACTCGTGGGGTGGCCGCAACATCTTCTTCCGTGGGTCTTCAGACCTCCACACCTTCCCTGAATGACTCCAAAGCCACTACAGGCCCTTGCGAAGTGACATTTTCAATACCTTTTTCCTATGGTTGCTCTGTTTCCCAGTTATCTTTGTCCATTTTCTCAAAAATTTGTTATGGCCCTTGTGGGTTGGTACCAACAACAATGGTTCCTTCCAACGTCTATGTGCAAACAACTTCAACCACAATTTCTTCAACTTGTCCCTCAGATGAGACTAGTTCTTTTGTAACAGTGTTGACCACCAACCGTTTGATTTGTACAATTTTTCCACCAGTCGAAGCTAGTTCTTTTGTGACAGTTTCGATGATGGTGCCCTTAGCTTTCCCTACAAATTTTAGTATTGGGGGAGAGACCTATTCTTTCACTGAGCGTCTAGGGGAGTGAAATTCTCGTACCCCTCTTGGAAGCAAAGCGGAAAGTGAAGAATGATGGATATCCTCTTCAATTTCCATCCTTCCAGCACCTATTGTTTCAATTATCTCACCTTCCCCTGGTTTTTCCGCACTTTCCTCCCCTTTTCTTCATGTTCCACCTATTTCTCCATTTTAGATGGTTTCTTGTCAATCAACGTTGGTTCTTGTTTAACAATGTTGACTACGACTTCCAGTTCTTCCACTGGTTTCTCCATCACTTTGGTAGGTGATGCTAGTTCTTATGTAAAAATATCACTTGGATTTTCTTCCATTGTTGGCAATTCTTACATTAGTTTAGCGATTGATGTTGGTTCTTGTGTAACAATGTTGGCTGCAATTCCTTCCACCTCCATTTATCCTACTTCCATGTTAGCAGTAGATGTTGGTTCTTATGTACCAGTGTCACCGGCACCCCCTTCTACCTCCATTGCTTCTACTTCCAGGTCATCATTCGATGCTGGTACTTGTGTAACAACATCATCTGCAACCCCTTCCTCTTCTTGTGATTCTGTTGCAGCCTACTCCCTCACCAGTTCTTTCAATTGTTCGGTAGTTAACACTAGTTCTTTTATAAAAACATTTTTTGCAACTTCTTCCTTTGTCACTAATTCCTCTTCCTCTCTTCTCGTCATCATGGATACAAGTTCCTCTTCTGCTAATTCAACGAATTCTGGCCGAGCCATGGAATTCTATGACAGGGCATACACGACGAGTAGCTTGACAAGCCCGTGGTTCATGAGGGTCACTAATACTTGACACCACCAATGAGAAGACTATGCCATTAACTAAAGGTTATTCCATAATAAATATGGCGTATCCAGAGAATGCACACGAAGAAACAAAACACATGTAAGAAGTCTAAAATGGTATTTGAACAAGGTATCGAGGCGACCTTCAAAAGTAATGTATTGCACCACAAATTATTTGGTCCCTATAATTCTAGTGATTCCCCCATTACTATTGTTGTTTTATCCCTTATTGTTATTGTTGTGCCCCTATTGTCCCCATATTGTTATTATTATGCCCCATAGAATCCCACTATTGTGATTTTTGTGCCTTTATATTATTATTGTTAGGTCGGCTTTGGTTATATTGTGACCCATTAGATTCCTATATATAGAAAGGAGGTTATCTCATTTGAATCATCTAAGAAGTGTTCATTTGTGTAATGTAAAGGAGGTTGTACCCTCAAAGAGGCTTATTTCTAAGGCATTGATCTATCTTTTCTATCATTTTGTGAGCTTGTTTCATAAGCTTTCATATAAGAGATTTGGATTCTACAGTTTTGCTGCTCCAAAAAGGTCATAAGTGTGCCGAGAAGAAATTATTTTACATAGATTGTGAAGAGGAGGAAGAAAAGGAAAAAAAACAAGAACTTGACAGTGATGAAATTGATCAATTTCATAGTATCTCATCAAGTGGAAGAACTTACCCATTGAAGATTCCACATGGGAGGATGATAATTTTATACAGAAGCATCCAGAACTATTCAAGCATTGTGGACAACACTTTTTTGAAGGGGAGTGGCAGGTTAGGTCCCTATAATACTAGTGATTCCCCCATTACTATTGTCGTTGCATCCCTTATTCTTATTTTTGTGTCGCTATTGTCCCTATATTGTTATTATTGTGCCCCATAGAATCCCACTATTGTTATTTTTGTGCCTTTATATTATTATTGTTAGGTCAGCTTTGGTTATATTGTCACCCCTTAGACTCGTATCTATAGAAATGAGGTTTTGTCATTTGAGTCACCTAAGAATTGCTCATTTGTGTAATGTAAAGGAGGTTGCCCCATCAAAGAGGCTTATTTCCAAGGTGTTGATCTATCCTTTCTATCCTTTGTGAGTTGGTTTCATAACACAAATTACACAACCTCGGCCCATGGATGTGGCAAGGCTTTCTGATCGTATCCCCTTCACTTTTGAACCATGGTTTCTCCTGCCTACAAGAATAATTCTAGAAATTATGGTAAGGGCGATTTCTAGGTGAACCATTTCTTCCCTCCTTGTGGCAACCCACTGAGAGTCGAGATAATTTCCTTCATGATGGGAATATCTAGCCAAAGAACTTTGGAATAATTCTCGTCCAAGTTCAATATGAATTGGACTTTAATGTCTTCATCGAATCCCTACAACCTCTCAAAATAGATATTCCATCTTGCATTTTGAAAAACATGCCATACATATGGATGGCATCGGACCTACGTTGTGTCTTTTGGTTTATGTCTAACAGCTTGCCCACCCATTCTACAAGTCCCTATAGCAGCACTTGGAGTAAGAGAAAAATCTATTAGGAGAGTGTCAGCTAGTACAGTTGGGATGACAAGGATTGTGGTTGCAAAGGATGGAGTGGAAGGGAAATCCTAACAGATATTATGGGAAAAATCCATGGTGGATTATGGTAAATAATGGAAATTATTACAACATATTTGGAAGGACCATATTTCAAAACAATCATATGTATTTCAAGTTCCAATGCATATGGATAAATGCACAAGGTATGGTTGGGTTTAGAATGATGATGTGGAATGTACGAGTTGGCACGACGTCCAAGAGTGATAATGACAGATCATCTTTGCTATTAAATATGGCATGTTTAAAATTAATACAATACCTCACCCCAACTAAGGGACCACCATCCACGACCATGGCTGGTCATGTCGTAGGTTAAATATTAATCAAATCCATGAAGTCGATTGAGGACATACCTTGTGACTTACCTTGACGGAGTAATGGCACTGTAGGAGTAACAACATCAGAGGAGTAATAATTCCAAAGGAGTAATAGCATCAGAGGAGTAATAGCGCCAATGGACTTAGATAATCATGACGAATGGAGTAATAACATCGAAGGAATAACAACACCAGTGTTCTTAGATGAAATCACGATGAACAGAGTAACAACAATAGAGGAGTAACAACACCGGAGGAGTAATAGCACCAGAGGAGTAATAGCACCAGAGGAGTAACAACACCAAAAGAGTAATAACACCAGAGGAGTAATAGCACAAGTGGACTTAGAAAATCATGACAAATGTAGTAACAACACCGAAGGAGTGACAACACCAGTGTACTTAGATGAAAGTGCGATGAATGTAGTAACAATATCGGAACAACACTATTGTACTTAGACGATCGCAGAGAACAAAGTAACAACACAAGAGGAGTAACAACACCAGTGGAGTAGCATCACTAGCAAAGTACCTACCAGAAAAATAATGATAGAGTAGTAACAACATTTTATTGCATATATATATATATATATAGAGAGAGAGAGAGAGAGAGAGATAGATATATATAGATTAAGTAAGAGGTGCAAAGGAAGATTTCTCTACACTAACAATTTCAAAAATAGAATTATCACAGCGATGTTTAATAAAGGAGTCTTTGAAACACCGTGTCAAATTCATATGGTCCCATATATCTAGAGCAAAGTTTTCCCTTAAAATATTTGAACTAATATTCATAGAGAAACACCCAATATCCTCTTTGAAACACCTTTTTCTTGATAAATTTATCATGTCATTTAATTCACTGCTACTGAATTGCAACACTATTCTAGACAACTACCAAACAAATTCCATCCAACTCATTTAACTATTCTAGTTAGTGTTTCTCGGCTTCTGAAAGATCCAAACCTACCTCAAGGGCTATCCTAAGTGTCTTAATTTCAAATTCCACCAGAAACAAATGGAATTTCCCATAGGAAAGCTCATATGGTGAAACTCTTGTTGTGTTCCGCCATGTTTTTCTATATGCCCAAAGTTCCTCAGGAAGTTGTTTGGCCCAATTTCAGCTACAATTTGTTACAATATTTATAAGGATATTCTCTGGCACTTTATTTATACTCCCGGCTTGACCATTCGCCTAAGGGTAATATGCAGATATCACCCTTTTCTTGATTCCATACTTTTTCATAAGTCCTGCTATTAGATGTGATGTGAACTACAACCCTTCATCTAAAACTACCTTTCCAGTATATCCTTACTAAGAAAACATTTCTTTGAATAAGAAGTCTGAGACAACCTGTTATGTTTCTCTCACAATAGCCTTCGCCTCTTCCCACTTTGTCACATAATCTGTGCAGACTAGAATGTGGAATTTTTGATGTGAGGATGGATTGAATGGCCCAACGAAATCAAAATCCCATTTCTCAAAGAGCTCAAGAACTAGTTGAGGTTGTAACGACATCTCATCTTCCCAACCAAGTTCTCCCATATGGTGGCAGCTATCGCACCCTTAGACATATTTCCAAATAGAGGGCCAATAGTACCCCATCTGTAACACCTTATGACCTATCCTCTTATATGAAAAATTCCCTCCACAGGGGCCATCATGAGCATCTTTCAGGATATCATAGATGTCATCTTCATCTATGCAACACCAAATTTGTTGATCAGGTCCTACATAAAAGAGGTATCCCTCTATCGACGAATGGAGGGCACTATGATGGATAATCCTTCACTAATCTTTATGTGGTAAGTGTTGAGGTAATTTTCCTATAGCAAGATAGTTATAAATATCTGCATACCATGAAGTGTGAGTAGAAATTACAAAAATAAGTTTATCTAGAAAACTATCCTCTACAAGTGCACCTTCATCACTAGTATCCAGCCTAAATAGAAAATATGCAATTACATTTTCTCTCCTCGGCTTATCTACAATGGTAATATGAAATTATTGAATTAATAATAACCATCTCGTAACATGACCGATAATTATCGGTTTATTAATCAGATACATGATGTCAATGTGATCAATGTGCACAAAAGTGGGATACCCTGTAATGTAATGCTAAAACTCATTAATAGCATAAATAACAACGAAAAAATATTTTTCAGTTACCGTATCATTCAGTTCAGTAGGAGTCAGATCCTTGCTGAGATAATAAATTTTGTACAGTTTCTTGTTCTCCTGTTGTCCCAAGACTGCCCTTACTATTGTCTAAGAAGCATTTGTAGAAATATGAAATAGGAGATTCCAGTCAGGACCATGTAATATCAGAGATTTGAAAACTAGTCCTTTGATTTTCACAAAGGTTGTTTCATATTCATTTTTCTGTACAAAATCTACATCCTTAGGTATCAATTGAAAAAGTGGAAATGCTATCTTTGAATTTTTTTCTATAAAACATCTATAATAGCCAGCATAACTGATGAAACTATGCACTTGTGTTAGTGTCTTAGTTGTAGGAAAATTTCATATTACCTCTACCTTGGCAGGATCAACCCAAATTCCTTCAACTGAAATCAGATGTCCCAACAATATTCCTTCTTTCATCATCATATGGAATTTTATCATACTATTATAAACATTTGTTTTCTTACATCCCTTAATTACTTTCTATAATTTTTCCAAACCTTATTCAAAATAATCCCCATATGGGGTGAAGTCATCCATGTATATTTCAACACTATCATTGACTAGGTCAAAAAAAATTCCTAATACTGCTAGTGGAAAGGTAGTAAGTTCAAAATGGGACGAATCGATATGAAAAGGTTACCCAAGGGCATGTGAAGGTAGTTTTTTATTGATCTTCAAGAGCTATTTGGATCTAGTTGTGCCCACTAAATCCATCAAGAAAGGAGAAGAACTTATTTCCACCTAATGTATTAAGGACCTAATCAATAAAAGGTAAGGGAAAATGGTCCTTTTGAGTTGCTTTATTTAATTCTCTATAATCAACAAAAATCCACCACTTGAAATTATTTTTTGGAACAATGACTAGTGGGGATGCCCATTGACTATCTAAGATTGGGTAAATAAATCCCACATTTAATAGTTTCTATAATTCGTCTTTGAAAATGTTCTTTAAAGCAAGATTCATTCTTGTATGGTTGCCTAACAGGTCAAAATTATTCTTTAATGTATATGTGATGAGTACATAAGTCAGTAGGGAATCCTTTCATATCTGTATATTCCCAAGCGAAGGCTTATTTCTATTCCCAAAGGATTTTCAGTAACCTTTCAGACTGGGAAGGTGAAATGTCAGGATTAACTATTAGGGTCCAACCCTAACCCCCTTATTTATGTAATAGGATCGATTCATAGTTATAGTTAAGTAAAGAGTCAATAAAGCCCATATTAATAATTGTAAGTGGTTAACCCACATATAATGTAGGGACCACTGTTAGTTGCAAATGGGCCATCGTACTAGATAGATGGTATTAATAAGAACCATGGTATTTCCCCACAGTTAGTTGCATGTATGAATCCTATGTAAAGGATAGAGACTCCCCTCGAGGAGCATCATGTCTTATTTTGAAATTGAGCTCAACTCTATTGGAGGTTGCCCCCACAAAGAGGCAAGTGAACATTGCTTTCTGAATAATAAAATACTTGTTGTTATTTCTCATTGTTATATGTTCTGGGCATATTTCTTTGCATATTAGGTATTCTGGTATCGTCTTGTAGGCTAGGAGCATAACAAGTGATATCAGAGTGCTTTCAAGGGCCGGTGGGATCTCCAACTTTTAGATTTTTTTTTTTTTGCTAGAGACATGTGCTGGCATCTTTAAACCATGGGACCTTTCGTTGAATGCATAAACCTGCGGATTTGGGGAGGCATGCACGTAGGAAATACAAGAGGTGGTCATGCTTGTTGGACTCCCTTGTAACCCATATGGGTACCCCTTCGAGTAGTAGCACATTAGATAGAATCGCGCACGGATTGTCTTCCAAGTACCCTCTGGGTATATAGGAAGCCCCCTAGCTCCCTTGAAACCTCTCCATAGATAAACCGTTGGTCGTCTTACCGCTATAGTACACCAAGAACAACACTCAGAGAGATTACTCACGCATATGATAGGATAGTCAAGTTGTACGACTTAAGGGTACGGTTGGTCCTCCTTGGCTAGTGCCCTGAAGACCATATTTCCTTTCTCTATCTCTGGATCATGCATAATCTTTGCCAAATCAAATCTCGTAGGTGGGGTTTAGTCATACCAGCAACAATCAGTTCTGCCGTTCAAATCTATCAGCTCAGCCATTCATATCTATCAAATCCATCAGATCTACCATCTAGATCTAGTAGTTTGGGCTCTATAACCGTCACAACAATCAAATCCACCATTTAAATCTAACTAATTGTGTGGGTTCCTATACCTAGGCGTGATTCTCGCAGGACTTTGGGCAGCATTGACATTTATGTGATTCGGCTACTGTAGTATTCCTAAGAAAGGAGTAAAACTCTGCCTGTGATGCTTATTGGAGACTTAGCCCATAAGAATCACGTCGACGAGCTGAGCAAGGTGGTACCATTCAATTATTAGTGCCAAAAAATTTCATGTAGTCCAAAATTTCAAGTACATCGCATTGATGCATGGTACAAACTAGAGCTCAAGCTATGGCCAATGAAAGGATTAACAACCTTGAATCATAATTGAAAGATTTCATGTTGCAGTTGAAGACCTTAAATGAAACACTCTCAAAGGGCAAGGTGGAGGAACGTGTGGAGGCATATATTGGCAATGAAAACATTGAGGGCGAGTCTAGCCAATCTCTTCACCTCTTTGGCACTTACCAACAATCCCATCCGCAACCACCCAAGCTAGGCATGTATAAATTTGATGGCTCTCACCCGACCGCATGGATAGCACAAATGGAGCAATATTTCACACTGAATTACATCCTGAATGATGCGACTCAACTTATTGTGGGTATCATGTACTTGGACAATGAAAGATGGCAATGGTGACAATGGCATCAACATTGCTATGGGAAGCCCTTGACTTGGTAGACATTCAAAAAAGCTCTTATGGATCGCTTTGAGCAGGACTCTAATTTTTTAGGTCGTCTCACTGAGCTCCGACAAACAAGAAAAATGAACGAATATATTACAGCCTTTGAAGCCTTAGCTTTCCGTACTAGAGGTCTACACGATGAGTTCTACGTGGAATGCTTTGTCAGTGGTATCAAAGAAGCCATACAAGCCCACATCAGACTACACCACCCTAGCTCATGGCTGCATGCTTGCAGGATATCTGGTGAAGTAGAATGTGCATTAGCAACCCAGTCCAATCGCCCAAATTTCATCGCCAACGGTCGCCTCACACAAGCTCAAAGCACTACCCAAACACTCAAGGTTCAAAAGGTGTCACCAGCAAAAATGGAAAAAAGAAGAAAGCAAGGATTGTGTTACTACTGTGATGAGAAATACTCCCTCGGGCATAAATGCAAGGAGCCCAAATTTTTTCAAATTGATGCTACTAATCAAAATTCCTCGGAGGAAGCCCCACCACTTAAGGAACCAGAGGTGGAAGAAGAGGACAACCAACAAGAAAATGTACCTAAAGAACTAGTTATCTCATTGCATGCTTTGGCAGGGATTTCTTCTCCCCATACTCTCAAAATCAGAGGTTTTATTAAGCATCACCTAGCAGTAGTCTTGATTGATAGTGGTAGTACACATAATTTTATCTATCAAAGAGTCGCAGAAGCACTGCATTGTTTTGTCTGAGCAGTTTCTAACTTCTAGGTCCAAATTGTTGATGGGGGGACAATGAAATGTGAAAGCCACTATGAAAATGTCAAACTTCAAATGGGGGATTATAAGTTAAAGACCCACATGCTTGCCATACACATGGGACGGTGTGACATTTTCCTAGGTGTTGAATGGCTTCGCACACTTGGCCCAATCACAATGGATTTCCAGGAGTTATATATGAGCTTTAAGCAGAACAACCGTACACATACCCTCCACAAACTCCAGGCAAGAGCTCCCTCTATCATCAGCTCACATTAGATTGAAAAATTGTTAAAAAAGGGCCACCATGGAGTTATAGCCTAATTTAATGCCATCCAGGGCTTCGAACCCAATTCCCTTCATGTTCATCCTGAGATGCAACAGATCTTGAACAACCATCTTCCAGTCTTTGACAAGCCTCATGAGCTTCCACCCTCGAGAGGGGAACATGATCATAGAATTACTTTGTTCCCAAGGGCCCAACCACCAAATGTGTGCCCATATAGATATCTATTTTCCAAAAATAATGAGATTGAAAAAAATAATCAAGGAACTCTTGGAGGCAGACGTCATTTGTCCCATCATTAGTCCTTATTCATCATCGATGGTTATGATGCTCAAGAAAGATGGGGAATGGCATATGTGTCCAAACTACAGGGCCCTTAATAAGTTGATGGTCAAAGATAAATTTCCCATCCTGGTTGTTGATGATTTGTTGGATGAACTAAATGGGGCTCAATTCTTTACTAAGCTCTACCTTCACTCGGGCTATCGCCAAACTCTCATGAAAGAAGTCGACATTCCAAAGACTGCTTTCCAAACTCATGAAGACCATTATGAGTTATTGGTCATGCCATTTGGTCTTTGTAATGCCCCATCCACTTTTCAAAGCCTTATGAACCACCTGCTCAAACCATATCTCAGAAAATTTGTCTTTTTTTTCTTTGATGACATCCTCATCTATAGTCGCACATGGACCACACATCTTCAGCATGTAGATTTTCTCTTGCAACTGCTCCACAAACATAAATTATTTGTCAAGATGTCCAATTGCTCTTTTTTCATGGAAGAAGTTGAGTATTTGGGCCATATTGTGGAGCGTGAAGGCATCAGGGTGGACCCCAAAAAGATCCAAGCAATGCAAGATTGGCCTCAACCAAAGACCTTGAAGAACTTGAGAGGATTTTTGGGTCTCACAGGCTACTATCGCAAATTTTTCTGCAATTATGATCGCATTGCTAGGCCCCTCACTCAACTCATCAAGAAAAATTCATTCCTCTGGAATGATGAAGCAAAAGAGGCCTTTACAGCTCTCAAACATGCCATGTGTTCCACTGTAGTCTTAACACTACCTGACTTCACCAAATCTTTTGTGATTGAATGCGATGCTTCTAGTACAAGTATTGGAGTGGTCTTAATGCAGGAAGGTCAACCCTTTTCTTCACGAGCCAACAACTAAGTGGGAAGAATTTCGGACAATCTATCTATGAGAAGGAGATGATGGCCATCTTACATGCAGTAGATACCTAGTGACCATACTTATTGGGGCAACATTTCCAAATCCACACAGACCATCAAAGCCTTAAATATTTTTTGGAGCAATGCCTATCCTCACCACAACAAAATAAATGGCTCACCAAAATGCTGGGATATGATTATGAGATAATTTACAAGAAAGGGCATGAAAATATTATAGTAGATGCATTATCCCACCAATTTGATGAGGAAAGTACCAAGCTCGCAATTTCCCTTCCCATTCCAGAATGGATTGAAGAGGATCAAAAGGAATGGTTTTCACATCCCTGGCTCTCTGAACTTATTAATAAATTGCAGGTGGATCCAAATTCCACAACGGGCTACTTGTGGCATGATAAGATTCTTTGCTACAAGGATAGAATCGTAATATCACCAACATCCACCCTCAAAAGCCGCATTTTGGTGGAGTTGCACTCATCACCAACTGCAGGACATTGAGGCTTTCAGAAGACATATGCTCGCACTAGAAGATATTTTTTTTGGACAAGCATGAAAAAGGACATTCTTACTTTTGTAGCTAAATGCGACATCTGTCAGTGCCACAAAGGAGAAATAGTCAAATCCCCAGGCACATTACAGCCATTGCCCTTTTACACTGACTTTGGTCACTCAATCTTTCATGGACCAGATCTTCAAATTGCAAGGCATCCCCACTTCAATTGTGTTTGATCGTGACCCAATCTTCACCAGTAACTTTTGGCAGAAACTCTTTGAGCTACAAGGTACCCAACTACAGCTCAATACTTCCTATAATCTGCAAACTTATGGTCAAATTGAAGCAGTCAACAAACGTCTGGAGACCTACCTTAGGTGTTTCACTTTAGAAAAGCAACATCTTTGGGTATAGTGATTACCTCTAGTTGAATGGTGGTATAACACCAACTATCATGCCACCACCAAAATGACTCCTTATGAAGTAGTTTATGGTCAACTCCCTCCTTCCCTTACTTCTTATATCAAGGGATGCTCGAAGGTACAAGCAGTGGATCAACTCCTACAGAACCACACAACCATTTTCGCCCACCTTAGAGAGAATCTTCATCAAGCCCAAAATCACATGAAGCAATAGGCATATCAACATCACTCAGAATGTTAATTTCAAGAAGGGGATCATGTATTTTTGAGGTTGTAACCATATAAGAAAACATCACTCAAAGAAAAGGGTTGTCAGAAATTATCTCCAAAATTCTATGGACCGTATCAAGTAGTTCAACACATTGGAGAAGTTGCCTACAAGCTAGCTTTGCCACCCACTACAAAAATCCATCTAGTCTTCCATGTCTCATTCCTCAAGAAAGTGACTAGGAACGATTGCAGAATTCAAACCAGTCTACCTAAAGTGGATGAAGAAGGGTCAATCTAGCTCTAACCTGAACAGGTTCTTGACACATGAGAATGACACTTGCATGGCTGCACGATCAAGGAAGTCCTTGTCAAGTGGAAAGGCACCTCTCCAAAAGATGCAACCTGGGAACCAACCACTATCCTTCAGTAGTTTCGATAGCTTCAGCCTTGAGGACAAGGCTATTCTTATGGGGGAGGGCATGTTAGGGTCCAACCCTAACCCCTTTATTTATGTAATAGGATCAAGTCATAGTTATAGTTAAGTAAAGAGCCAATAAAGCCCATATTAATAATTGTAAGTGGTTAACTTGCATTTAATGCAAGCACCACAGTTAGTTCCAAATGGGCCATGGTATTAGATAGATGGTATTAATAAGAACAACGGTATTTCCCCATGGTATTGCATGTATGAATCCTATATAAAGGATAGAGACTCCCCTCGAGGAGTATCATGTCTTATTTTTTAATTGAGCTCAACGCTATTAGAGGCTGCCCCCTCAAAGAGGCATGTGAACATTGCTTTCTGAATAATAAAATACTTGTTGTTATTTCTCATTGTCCTATGTTCTAGCTATATTTCTTCGCATATTTGGTATTCTGGTATCGCCTTGCAGGTTAAGAGCATAACATTAACATTCAACATATTCCCTGGTTCAAATTCTAAAAGAATATTGTTACGAGGTACAATTATAGGAATGTTTTCAACTTCAGTCTCTAGTTCAATTACTTCCTAAACATTGAAACTCATAACAAATTCTAATAGCTAGTGGGTTGAATTAGAAATGGATTTGGGGCTACTACTAAAGGTACTAATGGTGTCATCTTTCATTTCATCCATAAAAAATAGGGCCTCACCACTAGTAAGAATTGGTCTAATTTCATCATTTTCAGGTTCAATCCCTTTTGCAGCTAGACAATCTTGTATTAAGGTAAATCCCTATTTTTCTGGTGAATGCAGTTCTACAGGGGGGTAAACGATAAGATTCTTTGTAACTTCACCATTGGATGCTAACATATTTCCTGACCGACACCCAATGTAAGCATCTGCGGTCACAAGCCAAGGTCTTCCTAAAATCAATGGATGTCCATCAACTGGGGATTAGGTTTGTAATATAAAAATATCAATATGGTACTACCATGAGTCTACTTTAATAGTTATATCTTCAAACGTTTCTATTGGTCTTATAATAGATCGATCTACCAACTCTAGGACGGTGGGAGTTGGTTTAAGGTTTTGCAGGCCCAAGGTAATCATAGTTCTAGAAGTTATGACATTAATTTATGCCCCTACATCTACCAACACATTTGGGATATCAACCTCATTAATTTGTACTGTAAGAATCGGGTTTCCTGGATCCCTGTACTTAATAGGTATAGACTTCCCCAACATTATATTTAACAATTTTCCCATAATGTGAATAGTGAGTGGATTCTTTGGTTTTCTTCTAGGTTTTTAGAGCAATATCTTTTATTATGTTGGCATAAATCAATAAGTCCTTCATAGCCTAAAGAAATGGGATTTTGACAAATAGATTTTGCAATTCCCCTAAAATATTCAAATTCAGGATGAGGACTCAGTTCTCTCAAGGATAGTCTCTCAGGATAAGATGGACAAGTATGACATCCTCTAGTAACAATTGTTTCAGAATGGGTTGTTGTTATGTAGAAATTTGTGTTGAATCATTCCCAATTGTTCCAACAAAATTCCTAGGTTCTAGTTCTGAGACTTCGTCATCAGTATGTTCATCAATTAAGGGTAAAGTCTCAATATTTACCACTCGACTGAACCAGAGATGTAATTCATTACATTATGTGGTTGCAATATTGTATGTAGGAACGTTGAGTGTCTCAACCTGTTGAGACCCCCTATTATTTGGATTTGGGTTGGATTGAATAGGAAGTTATGGACGAAGAGGAGGATTACTAGTGGAGGCATTAGAGGGAAGTTATAACTTTTGTTGTCGCATAGGCTAGGATAATTGTCCTGAATGAGGAGGAGATCCACACCAATTTTGGGACCATGAAGGAGTTGGACCAGATAGAGGGAACCATGGTTGCCATGGCATTGGATATTGATAGGATTGTGGCCATGAAGGTGAAAAAGGTACAGACTAAGCTCAAAAGTTCAAATTATTAAAATACTAAGTAGGTTTTTGAGGCATACCTTGATTCATGGTATGTGGCCATGGTTTCCATGATTTCCTTGATCCCATGAAATACAACTGATCTACTTCGTCATTTTCTCCCTAAAAAATTGCCTTCAGCACAAGAAGAGATGGACAGGTGCTAGTGTAATGTCTTTGTTCGCATATCACACAGGTCTCTATAGTATTCAGTGGACATTCCTTCAGTGGGTGCTCCTTCCTACATTAATAGAATAAAATGCACATAGCCTTCTCTACTTCCATCTACTTCTGTTTCACCTACAAAACGCCCAACTTTGAGGACAATGAGCTCAAGATATAAGTCCTTAAGTTTACCAACAGGTTTCCAATTTCTTCTTTTGTAACTCCACCATTGGATGTCTTGAGGGCTCAAACCCCTTGTTTATGCCTCACATCTCCATATGAACACTTAATGCACAATTCACATATGTTGTCGAATTCTACCTTTGATATATCTCCATTTCCTACTGCATTCAAAAGTTCTAAATATTCCTCCCTTAATGCATGGAGAAAAATTATCTTCAAGATGTCCGTATCCATATCACTATGCCATGATCTCTGTAAACTATATTGAAACATTCCAGAAAGTCCTGCATGTTCTCATCCTCTTTCTGCATAAGCTTAAATATTTCTTCCTTACCATCTCAGGATTTGCAGTAGTCTTGATATTTTCATTGAAAGCCATCTTCATATAATCCCATGTAGTAATAGATTCCCCCCCTAAACCCATGAACAATCTCAAAGTTGTTCTCTTCAAAGTGGCATGGAATATCTTCAATTGATGGGCATCATAAATATACTCATACCTCGATAGAGAATGTTGAATTCAAACAGGAAAGTGTCTAGATCTTCATAAGAAAGACCAAGAAAGTTAGGTAATGCTCTCAAAGGAATAGGCTTCATACGAACATCACCCCTGATATCTCTAATTGGGAACTCAATCGAAGAAGTTGTAGGATCCATGAATATCTTCCAATATTCACTTGGAATCTCAATAGGATCTAGTTGTTCTATAATGCATGGTTGAGTATGTTTAACAACACTTCCTCCATCAAATGGTGCAGTGAATTCCCTCAAGTATTATTCTTATTCAAAACTCATAGTGTTTAGTTCCCCCGATCCTCTCCTTTCTACTTCTTCTTCCTTGAATTGTGCTTCTTTTATTGGGGGAGGTTCTGGTTGTGAAACTAACTACCCGCCAGATCTCATGTGAGATATCACCATAATATAAGCTAATGACGATGCTCCTGATTCACCTTTTGAAATGATTCCTTGGATACAGGTAATTCTGGCTAGACCTTTACTTCCTCTCTTGGGGGTCTTCCTCTACCCCTTATATTTGTATCTTTGTTCCTGCAATCATAAAATAAAAGGAAAACATTCAGGAAAATTGAAAGCTCAGGACCTAGAGTAGGGTGAAAAATTCCCTCCCTAGGATGAGAGAGTGGCCCCTAAAAAGAAAGAAAAAGAAGGAAAAAAAATCAATCACAAAATTCTAAGCTCAGGACATGAAACGGGGTGAAATAAAAAACTTCCCTTCCTAGTATGAGAGAACAGTTCCTTTGAAAGAAACAAAACAATCTAATCCTCAAGACCTATAGTAGGGTGAAAAATTTCCCTCCTGAGGATGAGAGAATGGTCCAATGGTCAATAGTGGTCGTACTTTCATGCCTTTAATAGCTTCCTCAACAACGGTGCCAAAATTTTAGGTTTCATATATGAATCATGCAATTCACCCAATTCCACATTAACTATCAACCCGAGGCTCGACTGGTTATTTCAAGGCTATCATGCAAGGTATATGCAGGCCATAGTTTCTCTACCCAGCATTGAACATTTAATCATAACATAACAATGTGTAATAGCAAGTTATAACAGTAACATCAATCAAAGTAACAACAAGTTAAGACTCACAACAACACACTGAAATCATTACAGGGCAAAGAGATAACACAACATAAAATAAACCTATGCACACATCTAATCCAACAACACCTAGTTCTTGGATTACAGAGTTTTTCTATTACAACTCAAAAATCTCATATATCCCCTATTAGTGGCTTTCCAAATACCCGTAATCACTACTTTTACATTTCATTAACAACTAACAGTGCATGAGATTACGGAAGTTGTCTACCTACAAATACATAGCAATTCCTTAGATATAACATAATACAAAGATAGTAGTTGTGGTGGTCAATAGTTTCAACCATCACCGCAGCTGATATCCAAAGATAACACTGCTAGCTTGATAGTCATCATATGCTGAATCATGCTTTTGATCATCATTCCTCCAAATCTGCACGAAAACTTAAGTTAGCAAGTAGCTTTAGGTAATAATCATCTATGACTATGATTCATTGGTTAATAATTCACAAATACATGATAATAGGTGTACCTTTGCTATTTATAATACAAATCAACCAATAAGGATATGAAATTACTATAGGAAAGAGATAAAAAGGTGGGTAAAACGTGGACAAATTGAACAACCAACAACATGAAAATACATTACAGATCCATGAAGAGTCAAGCATTTGAATCAAGTCTTCTCAGGATTCTTTTTTTCTCTTCAATGATTTGATTAAGTTAAAATATCCTCCAATAATCCATGGATCTTCATGGTGAAGAGAATGATAGGTGAAATATCCTAGAAAAACGTTATTTCTTCATTTAGGTTAATTAGCCCATAGGCTATGGTAATTCTACCTATGATATGAAATCTAGTGATTTGAAACTGACTTGAGAGGATTTGGGGAGTTTTGATCAAATTAGTTATGTGGATTTATGCAGGGTTGCAAATTAGTGTGAGGCCCCCTTCTTCTCTTATTGCATCTAGAGTTTCTAGGGAAACCCTTCTTGCACTTATTAGGTAGTTCCTCCAGTCAATCACTTGAAAATTATCTCTCATGAAGCCTCACTATAATAGGGTTTTCCCTTCATATTGGATCTAGTAAGAGCCTCTATTTTCCTTCGCAATTGAGAACCCTACTATTCCATGTAATAATATTCATGTAGAGGGATGGGAAATAAAGGAAAATACCTCCATCATGAGTGTAACTTTACTTGATTTGGATAGCTTTTATCTCACTTTTTGAATGATATTTTTATTGGTAATTTTCCCCTTCTTCCTTCCTTTGGGAAGATCCTTTGTGGTTTCCTTCAAGCTATTTGTATGGATGTTTTTCCTTAATGACGTTGAGCCGTGTGACATTGAACCCTTGCAATTACAGAGATTCATATAGGCCTAATGAAGTATATGTACATTTTCTCCTGGAACTATTTGCATGTATTTTCCTTTCAACTCTTCTCCATGCTTGTGTTGGATAATTTTCATTGGTTGGATAGCAACAACTTTGTTGGTAATAATTTCAAATAGGTTAGCATTGATGACAACTAGGTTAACATTGATGTGCATGGTGTGTCAAGCTTATGTTGAGTCTCATAGTTATTGCAATCCTTAGTATAGAACCATGATAGTAGGAAGATGAGGCAAGAAGATAAAATATTATACCTATGTTGTTTAGGGACTCAGATTTGAATTCATTTCTTCCATATAATACCAAATCTAATACTCCTCAAAATAAAATATTTGGATAGTGCTTAGAAAGATCCTTCCACCGATATGCTAAATTTTGAAAAACACCTCGTAGATCAAAAGTTATTGCAAGTCAAAGATTGCAACATTATAGTTTAATTATACTTTTGTTGGTGTTAAGTTTGGCATTCTTTTTAAACTCAATGGAGCCTTTTGGTGGAGATACTAATAGAGATCTAGGAGGATATGGGTAGATAACATAATGGGGGAATGAGTTCTTATTAGCCAGTAGTGGTCCCACACTATACAACTCATCCCGGTGACGTTTCACTGGAAGATATTTAAGGGAATGCACAAGGGAGTGCTCAAGATGTTGCAATCCCAAGATGATGTTAACAATCATGAAGATGTTCATTAGCAAAAATTTTGTAGGGGGAGTTCCCCCAACCACATCACCTAGGAGGACTTCCCTGGAAGGACCAAAGGGAATGCAAGAGTTTATTCCTAGGATGACAAGGCTCTGTGAGGGAGAAAACAAGATTTAATTAGTGCAAAGGATTAGCATTGGACCCATATGCAATAAATCACCCACGTGGTCCTTCCCTGGTAGAGAAAGGTGTGACAAAGATTGGAGGAGATTCTTGGGATGAAACAGGGTTCAAAAACATGTCTTAATGTTGACATAGTGAAGAAGTAAGGCCTGAGACACTTAATTCTTTAATAAAGAAATCAATGAAAAACCAAGGCCCAAGAACCCCTTTTCTCTCTCCTCACTTGTAAATGTATGGAATTATTTTATTTGTGTATGATGACATCAACATGACATTGTGATCTAAAATGAGGGTTTAATATCTTGTTATACTTACAAGAACCTCCCACTCTAAAGCTTAACAAAAATATGATCTAGCTTATGTTGACAATTACGATATTAGTTACTTGAAATAGGTGTATGTCTTTTTTTTAACTGTTTAAGTGCTTATTTGTTCATGCTGATATTAAACACATATAATAGTAAATGCAACAATAAAACAACCACACATAACAACAATACAATCTAGGAGTTCAACCTAATACAACGGGTTACGTCTCCTTGACCTCTTGTCAACTTGACTTGGCTCTTTCAGATTATGGTAAAGCTTCTTTTACAAGTTCCACACTTAACTCCAAAGGATTCTCAACTAAACCAACGGGCTTAAAATACCATCTATATCCCTGGTTGTCCTCACTCTGCAAACAAATCTAAGCTTCCTTGGACTTGATTCCTTCAATTAGTGCATTGAGCTTACTTGAGCTTCTGGATGGCACTAACTCCCTCAGACTTCTTCAACTGTCCCTAGAACTTCTTCTTATGTCTCCAGCAACACATCAAACACCTACAACAGACTGATCATTTGATCACTTGTCGCCTGAAACTTTCCTGTAGCTTTTTGGCCATTAGAGGTCCTCATATGCTTCTACAAATCTCTGCAATGGATTCAGAAAGCACATTACAGTCAGAATTAATTATTGGATCACTGAGAATGAGCTCTAATAGCTCCTGCAACTACCTCCAACCTCTGGTGGCTTTGAACTCTGCTATTGTGAGTGTTTTCACACTTTCATCGGTGATCAAATTGCTCTTTTGCATGCATATTAGGTGTCTCATTCGATCAGCTTCATTCCATTAGATCATAGATCAACTAATAGTAGTGGTTTCATGTCATTTTCCCTCATGACATCCACCTACTGACCTGTTTACACATTTTTTTAGTCATTCACAGTCATCATGTTTCATTTCATGTATAAAAACTATTCCTAGTGTTTAGTCCCATCAGGTCTTAGGGTTTGTCAATCATGTTGGAATTATGATACATATTTTGTACTTGATGGCAACCCACTCATCTCAGATGATAAATTATAGTGAAGAAAATTTATTTTATGGTTCCACAGGTCTCCCGCAAAAAAGGTGTGAACCAAAAGTTCACGCACTTTCATGCAAAGAAAAGTTCACGCACTTTCATGCAGAGAAAATTTCATGCACTTTCATGTAGACAAAAGCACACGCACATGGGAAATCTTATGGTTGGTTCATGGTATTTAGTCCTTGGTATTTGAACCTATGGTTTTGGGCCATGGTATCTCATCATAAGTGTTTATCCCAAGTATTGGGTCCATGGTATTATGAAAGGCCTAATGCTATAAAAGAGGAAGGAGATCATTTGGCAAGGCTTCTTATGAATTATTGAATATCTAATAAAGTGCTAGATCTAGAATACTATGATTGGGTTATGGTACAGATCTGGATTTGAATGAAGAAGGAACCTGAGTGCAAGGAGAAGGACAAGTTCTATTGATGGGTCAAAATCCTAAGGCTGGAATAGTGGTATCTCTATATGATTTTGATCTGTGATATGTGGTGCACGCTTGATCTATAAATCTGATAATATGGGTTAACTAATATATGAATGTTTGAAAGAATGAATTTATAGATCTGTACACAGGTTCAGTGAAGTGAAGAAGCGTATACACGCTGTTCTTGTAAGGGAAAGTTGCAGACGCGTATGCACGCAGGTTTCTGAATAGTGAAGTAGCATACATCTCTTGATTTATGTTCTAGTTGCTTCTGTTTATTGCTACACTGTTCTAGGTTCAGAAGTGGGGTGTGACTACTGTTATTATGATCTGGGTACAGTCATGAGAGAAGTGTTTATTTTGATTTAGTTTTGATTGGTGAAAAGGTGATTGGTTGATGCATAAATTCTTGATGTTTGATTGATGTTATTTGTGGATCCAGTTTGAAAATTTATGAAATGTGGTCCCTGGAAGGAAGAGA
>APFE031442301.1:171594-205866 GCA_000404065.3 Pinus taeda
TGTTCCTTGCTCTCTCTAGCTTTCAGAAGTTCAAAGTATTTCAAATGGACGTGAAATCAGCCTTTCTGAATGGAGACTTAGAAGAAGAAGTGTACATTGAGCAGCGAGATGGATTCATCCCTGGTAATGATCCAAATCTTGTATGTAGACTAAAGAAAGCTCTCTATGGTCTCAAACAGGCTCCAAGGGCTTGGTACTATTGTCTGGACAAATACCTTCATCAACAAGGTTTTTCAAAAGGATCAACAGATAGAAATATTTATATAAAAATTGAAAATAACAAATTGCTAATACTTGTTGTGTATGTAGATGATATCATCTTTGGCAGCAATGAAGAAGTTATGAGTCAAAACTTTGCCTTGGTGATGCAGAAGGAATTCGAAATGTCTTTGCTTGGAGAACTGACATATTTTCTTGGTTTACAAATCCAAAAAAATAAAGGCGGTATCTTTTTATCTCAAACCAAGTATCTCAAGCAGATCTTGAAGAAGTATGGCATGGAAGATTCGAAACCAGTATGCACTCCTATGGTCACAGGATGCAGCTTCAGTGCAGATGAATCAGCAGTAGTGCATCAACCAACCTATAGGTCCATGATTGGAAGTATGCTCTATTTAACAGGTACTTGACCAGACATCATGCATGCAGTAGGAATGGTTGGAAGATTTCAGGAAAATCCTAAGGAAACTCATCTTCAGGCAGTAAAGAGAATTTTCAAGTATCTTCAAGGAACTCAAAACTATGGCCTATGGTATCCTAGAGATGCGGATCTCACTCTTCATGCTTATACAGATGCAGACTGGGTTGGAAGCGTGGATGATAGAAAAAGCACTAGTGGTGGTGCATTCTTTATGGGTTTCAGATTAGTATCTTGGTTCAGCAAGAAACAGAGTTCTATTGCATTATCTACAGCTAAAGCAGAATATGTGGTTGCTGCATCCTGTTTCACTCAACTTCTTTGGATGATGCAAACCTTGCAGGATTTTCAAATCACTTGTACACCACCTATCTCCATCTTATGTGATAATACAAGTGCAATTAGCATTTCAAAGAACCCAGTCATGCATTCAAAGACCAAGCACATATCGATCAAGTATCATTTTCTCTAGGAACAAGTTCTAGAACAAAAGGTCAAATTGGAATATGTTCCCTCCAAGGAACAAGTTGTTGATATTTTCACCAAACCATTGCCCAGGGAGACATTTGAATACCTCAGACAAAAGCTGGGGGTTGTTGATGCATCATCATACTGTTGAATCTTATATGTTGTACATAGGTGGATACACATACATTTTCCGGTCTATGTGGGTCAAATGGGTCTATCAGAGATCATCTGGCACAAGTTCAGGGGGAGAATATATTCTTCTAATGATGCATTGTTAGCATTATCTTAGAAGTCCTTGGTTTGATTTCTCAAGAGTTTTCTAGTGGAGTAGATCAATGTGTGCTGGTCTGAAGGTTGATTCTGCTGATAGTTGTTCTTGTCTCTATGACATGTACTTCTTTTCATATGAAGGTCATGTAACGGCCTATTTTGGTTTCCCCACTATGCCTAGGATGAATGAGTTTTGTCTATCTTGTGTATTCCCACTTAGATGGGAGATGGATGTATGTATGAGTCTTGATGATAGGAAGGTTACTTATAATGTATGGAGTCATGTTCTTTCTTGTAGAACATCTTTTTGCAGACAGTATTTTAGCATAGAGCATATACAAAGGGGGAGCTCGTTCAAAGATTTCAGCAAGTACTCAGGGGGAGTATGGTAGTCCGCCCCTTTTCCCTTCATGTCAAAGGGGGAGATTGATTGGTTGTTGTTGCCATCAAGTCCAAAGGGGGAGATTGTTGGAATTATGAGACATATGTTGTACTTCACCCACTCATCTCAGATGATAAATTATAGTGCAGCAAAGTTATTTTTTGGTTCCACAGGTCTCCCGCACAAAAGGTGTGAACCAAAAGTTCATGCACTTTCATGCAGAGAAAAGTTCACACACTTCATGCAAAGAAACGTTCCTTTCATGCAAAGAAAAGTTCATGCACTTTCATGCAGAGAAACGTTCACGCACTTTCATGCAGAGAAAAGTGCACGCACATGGGAAATCTTATGGTTGGTTCATGGTATTTAGTCCTTGGTATTTGAACCTATGGTTTTGGGCCATGGTATCTCATCATAAGTGTTGATCCCAAGTATTGTGTCCATGGTATTGAATTGTTATGGTTTTTGTTCCGTGGTATTGTGAAAGGCCTAAGGCTATAAAAGAGGAAGGAGATCATTTGCCAAGGCATCTTCTAAATTATTGAATATCTAATAAAGTGCTAGATCTGGAATACTGTGATTGGGTTATGGTGCAGATCTGGATCTGAATGAAGAAGGAACCTGAGCGCAAGGAGAAGGATAAGTTCTATTGATGGGTCAAAATCTTCAGGCTAGAATAGTGGTATCTCTATATGATTTTGATCTGTGATATGTGGCGCACGCTTGATATATAAATCTGATAATATGGGTTAACTAATATCTGAATGTTTGAAAGAATGAATTTATAGATCTGTACACAGGTTCAGTGAAGCAAAGAAGCGTATACACGCTGTTCTTGTAAGGGAAAGTCGCAAAAGCGTATGCACGCAGGTTTCTGAATAGTGAAGTAGCATACATCTCTTGATTTATGTTCTAGTTGCTTCTGTTTATTGCTACAGTGTTTTGGGTTCAGAAGTGGGCTGTGATTACTATTATTATGATCTGGGTACAGTCATGAGAGAAGTGTTTATTTTGATTTAGTTTTGATTGGTGAAAAGGTGATTGGTTGATGCAAAAATTCTTGATGTTTGATTGATTTTATTTGTGGATCTAGTCTGAAAATTTATGAAACGTGGTCCCTGGAAGGAAGAGAAGGTTGTAGTCTTCTGCAGGTAGCAGCTTGCGTACTAGTATCTCAACTAATACAAGAACTAAGGGGGTTGTAGCTCCCTTCCAGGAGAAGCTAGAAAATGAGAGAGGGTTGTAGCTCTCTGTAGGTAGCAGCCTGCGTACTGGTAAAGGACTGCACCAGTATAGAATCATTGTAAAAATAAGTTTCTAATTGAAAAGATAGAGACATATTGCAGCAGGTGGTTTTCACCCACATTGGGTCTCCACCTTATATCCCGCGTTCTTGTGTGTGATTGTCTTCTACTCTATTTTTCTGTTTCTGGTTACTGTTTATATGATCCTGAAGCACAGATTAATGTTCAACATCTGTAGAATATTTTAAATTATAAGTCTGTATGATATACATGGGTTTCCTTATCTATAGTTGCATATATACGCGGTTTTCTCAAACTGAAGTAGTGTATATGTTCTTGTTTTGAAAAATAAAATAATTGACCAGATAACACTGATTCACCCCCCCTCTCAATATTATTTCCAACAAATCATGCTCAAATAAAGAGGTCAGCAGGCACATGGAGGTTCATAAAGTCATAAGTTTACTTTTGATATGCTCAATAAATCTTTTTCACCTCAAAACTCTGTTTTGAGGTGAAAACAGAGTAAAAACTCTGTTTTGAGGTGAAAACGGAGTATTTTTCTATTTTAATGATATTCATGTAAATTCAATTATTTTTATATGTAATAAGCACTCAGCAACTATTCTTGGTCACCATGCCAATTCCTGCCACTGCAAAAGCAAAAGTATCAAGACATCAGTCCATCAAGTTGCCAAGAAAAAGAGCCAAACTTCAAACTGAAAAACAGAGTTTTTGAAAAAGTTACCAAGACTTTAAAAAAGTGGGTTGAAATGAAGAAAGATTAAAGTGTTAGTTATATAAAGCAAAATCATGATAGAAAGTCATTTCATTATAAAAAAAGGTCAAGTGGAGAGCTAAAATCACATTTTGAAGGAAGGGTGAGAAAAAAGGGAAGAAAAATCGAAATTTGGTGCAAGTTTGCCTGGTGTTGCACATTGGGAGAATGGCGCTGCGCATCAGAAGGGCATTGTGCATTAGTCACTTTTCTCCTTCATTAAAATACACTGGCACTGCACATCAGGCCAGTGCTACGCATTGGGTAGACCACACTGTGCATTGAGCTACCAAGGTTCTAATTCATCTAAATTCATCCTCCATCAACTCTTTTTGCTGCATTCACCTCCTAACAAGTAAGTGTCAATACATCTTAAGATTAAATAGGGTTTTTCATGTTTGGTTCATGATTTTTGCTTCCTAAAGGTCAAACCCTAGCTTGCCTCTATACTCTATTTCACATCATTGCAAAACCACAATCCCTTGTCCCTTTTCCCAACTTCATTTCACTAAAACGACCCCTTGATTCTATTTTCCCTTTCCCTATTTTCACTAAGAAACTAATCCCCTTTATCAAACCCTAAGTCCCTCATACATCAAACCCTACCTCCCCAAATCCTTCCCTTCATTCCCCTACCTCATCTCATCAGTATTGTTCCATTTACAAAATCTCTTCATACTCACCTTTTTGTTCCCACCTATTATACATTATTCACCATATCATCACCACATTATCTCATAGAGACAAGCATGGAAAGAGGCAGCGAATCAGATTTTGAAGAGGACACGCTTAGTGATAGCTCAAGAGAAAGAAATTTGTAGCAAAGGAAGCCTCAGAAAGGTGGAAAAATCATCAGGGAGGAACCTATCAGCATGAGTGAACTCTTTGCTTGCCCACTAGCCACCACATGTTTCAGATATCAGTCTTGTTTTGAGTTTTGTGAAATTGTTGAGAGGGTTAAATTTCACCATGAGTTAGTAATGAAGTTTGCGATAAACATGGATAACAATATGGTATATCTTGCTAGGGTAAACTTCACCCTTTCACCAACTATCATTGCAGAGACCATAAGAATTCCAGATGTAGGGGAAAAATGGAACGAAATGCAAAATATTAGTAAGCAGCATTATGAGCCTTATATGAAGGCCAAGTACCATGGCAAACTCAGCAGGGTGTTTCCTTTTAAATTCCTAGAGGACCAGTGTGTTCCACTCATGAAACTTATCAATGAATACTTTACATGTGAGGGTAGGTTCTCTAGACTTTATGCCTACCACATCAGATTGCCCATGCACTTCACCAGGGTTAGAATGATGAGCATCCCTTATTTTATATGCAAAAACATAGAGAGGATGACAGTGATTGCAAATAGAAAACCATATCCACAACAACTCAATAGCATTTATCATTTTTTTGTGATCAAAATTATTGTTTTGCATCAGCTCACTCAATTTGGAATGCCATGGGAAACTTTCATTGCCCATGAGTGCTTCAAGGGGCCTCAAATATTTTTAGATCCCCAAGAAGAAGGTGAACCTTTTGGGCAACAAAAGGAGCTTGAAAATAAAACAGAGGAGGTTCCTGTGTTTGTCACCTACGAGAGAGGCACAAGGAATCTTTTTGCTGCTACCAGGTGAGTATTATCTCCATCGGGGCTGGAAGGGGTCTTTTTTTCTTCACCAAACCATAGGCAAATGCTATCTTCACCGAGGGTGGAAGGGGCTTCGCTTTATTCTCCAACGATACAGGTTGGCCATCAGTCAAAGAGAAGAGACAAAGGGAAGCAAATGATGCATGAGGAGAGCCCTAATGAAGGGCAAGACAGAGAGTTTACTTTGATTGAGGAGGATGTCACTAACTTGGGCTCTAAAGGCTCAAGAATCAAGGACATGATTATCAAAGAGAAGGAGGCTGAAATACAAGCCTTATCAGTTAACGTTGAGAGGGCGAAATGGAGCATTAACTATATTGAGTAGGAAAACAAACAATTGATAGATAAGCAACCTATCATGGAGTTACAGATGGTTAGGAAAGATAGGCAGGAGGAAAAGAAAACAAAGATTGAGATGACCTCCCTTGAGCAAGAAATTGAGAATGATCGAGAGAAATGGTTGGAAAGGGTGAACATTCACCTTGATAAGTTGCTTGAGAAAGCCAACAAAGAGAAGAGAATGCTGCGCCATATGGCCTATCATTACTTAACTCGGAATAAGATTTGCAAAACAAGGGTAAAGAGGCTAAAATCCAAGCTAAGAAGAGTTTTGAGGAACAAGAAAGAGCATGATAAACTCAAAATCTTGGTTGAAGCTTCATTAGTTCAGCAAAGAAATTAATGAGGTCACCTCTTACCAAATTTGAGGAAAATTTGGAAATTTTTTTGTCATTTTGCATTTTTGAAAATAGAAATATAGGAAATTCCGGTTGATGCACAGCACTACTGGCGCTGCACATTGAATTGGTGCATCCTCTTGACAAATGACTTATAGATTTTGATTCTGAATCAAAAAATAAGCAAACCCAAAAAGTTTCATCAATTTTGGAGAAGATCTGGGCCACCAAAAGGGAAAAAAACACGCAAACAATGCCCTCTCTACCACTTTTTTGACCCACAGGAAGCAGTCTTGGGAGAATAAACTTTTGGAGGGTCAAATCAAATACAAATCAGAAAATCGAAAGTATTCCAGAAGCTAAATAGGTAGTGATGTCTAACAAGCCATCTTGGGTCTGATTTGGGTGACTGTAAGGCCTCCAAAGGCAGCGTCGAAGCAGTGTTATGCATCAAGCTCAGGGCACTATGCATTAGGTATATTTGGTCAATTTTGCCTAAAACTCAAAATTTCGCCTAGTTTCTTTAGTGGTTGACTTTTCTTCTTGTTTAGGTAAATGTATGCATGGTAAATGATGTATTTGATGTAATTATAGATTAAAATCACCTCATAGGGTAGATACATCAATTTCCAAGTGGTTTTGCGCTGTAATGAATTGGTTCCCTACGTTTTAGAGGCAAGTTGTTCCACTACCTACTTTTGTGTTCCTAGTTTAGATATGGTTGAAACCACCCATTTTCTCATGGATTCGACCCTAATAGCTAGCATGAGTGGTTTCCTTGCCTATATTATGTAATTTCTTAGTCATTTGTAAAGGTTGGACTTTGGTAGAAGTGGTGGCACTCATTGAACATTTGTATCAGCAGTTTGGCAAGGAATAAAACCAGGTTTCTCAACTATTTTTGTGGGATTCTTGTGACAATGAGTTTATGTATTGTTTCTTCTTTGTAATGAGTTTTTCTTATGTTTCATATGTATCCAAATCCATATTTCTCTTCTAAAACTAAATCAATCAAGGTGACTGGACAAAATAGACTGTTGTGCTTTGTCTTGGGAATGCATTTGGTTTTCAATGTTTTCAACTATTTGAAGAGGATTCATAATTTTTTTATGCCCTTATCAACTCCTCATCTATCTTAATCTACCATCTCAATCCATTTCTAGTACATAAACCCTTATCTATCTCACCCCACAGAACATGACTGTATCCCTGAGTTGATTTCCCAGACCCAATCTGCCTTGTCCAATGGATCCAGCAACCAAAACCTAAAAATCAAACCAAAAACCCTAAGCTACTATACTTAGCCTAAAATATATATTAAATTTAGCCATCTCAAGCCCTAATTGTCAATATCCTAATTGAGATTGATAAGGAGAGAGCCCTCTCCCAACCTGGTAGGGCTAGCTACCAAGTTAAGTGTGGTTTGATGCTACCCTAGACCTGCCTTCATTCAGCCTAAGGTAGATCCAGGTCCTAACAAACTCTAGAATCAATGTCCTTGGATGGAATTCTCCATGAATATGAATTCTTCAACTTCTATGGAACATTTCATCAACTTCAGAAGGCTCTATTTAGTCTAGCGAGCCTCTTGTTTCACTCTCTCTGAGTTTCTCTAACTCTTGGGCTCTGCCTCTGTCTCTCTGGACTGTCCCTATAAAAATACTCTGTGAGTGCTTTTATGTGGTATCTCCACCAATATTAGCAACCACACCTAACTTCAAATAGACTTAGCACATCCACTAAACTTTAGCCACTCCACTACTCTAACCATCGGAGGTAGTCGTTAGCATAACTGTTGGGTGCACATATGCGTGATATAATACTGACGATTAGGGATAATCCTCCATAGAGATTGCAATTAGGTTAACTCTAAACCTTTGATATATCCCATCCATCCAACAGAAGTCATGCTTTCCACTGGCCAACTTGCTTAAATGATCTCCACCATTGAATGTGACCCCTCTCAATCCGACAGACATCGCTTAATCTCGCGCAGATTTCATGCACGAATGATATCTAACTGAAGGTGCACGAGAAAATCCATTTTTCTATGCTACATGTTGATGCTGAGTGGAATTGCGTGCTCTTGGTACATTACCGCTTCCATCCTTTCACCCGCACGATATACTATTTATCGCTTGGCCGAATACTGCCCACGTGCTTAAGTTGGAATTTAAAGAAAAGGCACTTTATAAAG
Organism: Pinus taeda; assembly: GCA_000404065.3. Classification (NCBI taxonomy): domain Eukaryota; kingdom Viridiplantae; phylum Streptophyta; class Pinopsida; order Pinales; family Pinaceae; genus Pinus; species Pinus taeda. The sequence goes on from APFE031442301.1 coordinate 179,899, forward strand.
GATTTTGTGCTTAACAAAGGTTTTAGAACTTAACAAAGGTTTTAGAATTTAACAAAGGTTTTAGCGCTTAAGGCCAATATTAACATTTTAACCTCTTAAACTTTGTTCTTGATTGCAGTTAAGGTTCTGGATCAATTTCTAATCACGTTGGTATAGGGGAGACGTGACATGCATTTGCAGTGATTTTAAGTCATCAGAGGGGCTAAATCTACATGATATGTGTCTCCACTTAGAAGGAACCATGTGGGTGTGGACGTAAGCATGACGTCACCCTGGAGGCTTGACTCTGAAAGATTTCAAAGGGGCGCAATGTGATGACACCCGATGTGATTCATCATCACGAAATTGTGCAAAAGGCATGGTGCAAGAACTCATGCTAGATGGTATGTGATTTGTTAAGTGCTCAACAGATCTCCCATTAGTACACATTATCATAGACAAGCATCCCTGGAACATTTTGAAAGAGCATAGGAGAGGGATATCTGTTGAATAAGCATTAGGACAGGTTCAATACATAGTGGTGTACAAAGCATAGATGAGAACCAATTAGAAGTCAGACAGTACATGTCACCCAATAGGTGCTACCCCAAAAGCAAGTAAAATGGATCCAAGGAGAAATCTTTGGGCTGATGAGGCTTCCAAACACAATGGAAAACAAATAGGCAATAAAGGACAATTCATAATGGTGCACAAGGAATGGGGTGATACCACAAGGCATGTAATCCTAAGAGAAATATTGTGTGCTAAGGTAAAGTGCCTGGACTTGGTTGTGTGTATGTGGTGTGACCATGGGCATAAAAGGATAATGCATGGTGAATAAGCCCTTAGGGCTATTATTGGATGTGGAGGCTGATTATCTTCTTGATTCAAAGCTCTCAGTTGTGTCGGACCCCAATTCCTAAGTCACAAAACAATGTTTCTCGTATGATATCCACCATAGGGGTCCAAGGGGCGGTGATGACTACTTTTAAAAACCCCCCCCCCCCCCCCCCCGGCCACAGTTCAGGGGTGCTGCCCCTAAAGCTACAAATATATGAAAAATCTCCTTGTAAAATATTATCATTTCATATTCAATCTAGGTCGTTCATTAGGAAAATGTTCTGATGATAGAAGTTATGTTAATTTAGGGTTTTTTTCCCTGGAAGGAAACCCTCGGTCTATACGAGGGAATTTTATTGTGGTTGTGGATGATTATTCTAAGAGAGAGAGAGAGAGAGGAGTTTGTGTGAGAGAAAAAAGGAAATAGTAGGTGATCTATTGTACATTGTATCTATTCATTTTTCTATATAATATAAAAGGAAGGATTGGTTGTTTCTCTATGGATGTAGCCCAAATTAGGTGAACCATGTATATTTTTGTCTCTCTTGTTCTATGTGTTTATGTATTTTTGTTTATGAAATAATTTATGTGTTCCATTTTTCTATAATATGTATATAATTTTATAACAAATGGTATTAGAGAAAAAAAATTGTTTGGTTGATAAACTCATAGTAGAGAAGGGTTCTTGGTTCAAGCGGCAGTAATAGCAGGAGATGGCAGGTTTAGGGTCGAGAAATTTAACGACCAAAACTACCATCTGTGGAATATGTAGATGGAATATTAGCTAATCAAAAATATTTGTACCTAACATTGAGTGGAAAATCAAAGAACCTTACAAGCTGACAGACACAAAATGGGAGATTATTGACAGAAAGGTAGTAGAAACAATACAACTCTGTTTGGACGTATTGATGGCATTCAACATTTCAAAGGAAACAACAACATAAGGTCTAATGACAACATTGGCCAAACTATATGAAAACCCCTTGGCCTCAAATAAGTTATTTCTTATGAAGTGTCTATTTAATATGGAGATGTCAGAAGTTCGATTTGTTGCTAATCATTTAAATTAATTTAACACGGTTACGAGTCAGTTAGGTTTTGTAGGCCTAAATTTTGATGATGAAGCTAGGGCTCTATTTTTTATATGTTCATTGATAGAAATTTGGAATGGGTTAGTTATTGCTATGAATAAATTTATCTCTAGATATATGACTTTAAAGTTTGATGATGTTGTTGGTGCCATCCTTAGCGAGGAAATACGATGGAAAAGCTCTGGTGAGACATCAGGTAATTCTTTGACTGCATATAATAAGGGAAGAAAAATGGAAAGAGGAAAGAGCCTAGAAAATCGTAGTAAGTCAAGAAAATGCAGATCCAAATCTAGATCAGGGATAGTGTGCTAGAAATGAGGGAAGAAAGGACACCTAAAGAAAGACTACAAATCTTGGAAAGGAAAAGAAGAAGATAGAGAGAAAGAGAAAAATCATGAACCAAATGTGACAGGTGATGTGTTGCAAGATATTTTGATTCTTTCATTAAAATATATAATTAATGCTTAGGTGGTTGATTCAGTGGCTTGATTCCATACTTTACCTTATATGAAACATTTCTGTGACTATGTTCAAGGAGATTCTGGACATGTTCATTTGGGTGATGAAAAACCATGTAAAATCATTGGAGTGGGTAAGTTTTTTATAAAGAAACAAAATGGAAACCAATGGTTGCTAAAGGAATTAAGGCATGTTCTAAATTTGAAGAAAAATAAAATTTCAATAGGGAAGTTAGGTGGTGAAGGTTGTGTAAATACATTCGTAGACAAAACCTTGAAGGTCACTAATGGATCCCCAATAGTAGAAAAAAGGAGAAAAGTTTGGCACATTTTATTTATGCAATGGTATATCTAATTTTGTTAATAATTTAACCTCTAAAGGAGAAGATATGAAATTGTGGCATCATATGCTTAGGAACATGAGTGAGAAAGCGATGCAAATTCTTCACTCAAGAAATTTTTTGATAGGTTTGAAGCATGTTGATTTGGATTTTTGTGAGAATTTTGTTTACGAAGAACAAAAGAGAGATATTTATTAGAGTTGGGAAGGAAAATAAGAGAGAAAAAATAGAGCTTCTAAATACAGATGTAAGGGGACCAACTCAAGTATCATCCCTTGGTGTCTCTCACTATTATGTTATTTTTATTAATGATGCAACTAGAAAAACCTAGATTTATTGAATGTAGGATTTCAATTACAATCTTGGTAAGATGTTGTAGATATTGTTGTTTATCTAATAAATAGAGGGCATTCAAGTTTTTTCGATGGTGTTATTACATAGAAGGCAAGGGTAGGTAGAAAGGTAAAGTACTCATTTTTAAAGACTTTCGGTTGTGAAGAGTTTGTCCAAATTAATAAAGAAAGTAGAACAAAGCTTGAGAAAAAAAAAAAAAAATGTACCTTTATTCGATATGGTGTTAATGATTTTGGTTTTCACTTATATGATTATGAAAATCATAAAATAATTAGGAGAAGATATGTCATATTCAATGAAAAATTCTTGTATAAGGATCAGATGCAAGAAAAGGAAAAAATGAATATGCAATGCTTGATGAGATCACAAAAAAAGTAAAGGTACATAAAATCATAATGATGAGTAGTCACAACAACAACCATAGGCACCTCAAAGACCTAAAAGTGGTGTTAGAAGATCTACCTAAGTATACCCCTTGAACAATATTCTCCTTCATTATATTATGTATTGTTGACTCATTCTGGTGAACCAAAACTATATGAAGAATAAGTCCAGATAGAAACGAAGGAGTGGGAGAAATCCATAGAAGAAGAGATGGAATCCTTGATGCATAACCAAACTTGGGACTTATTCAAGTTTCCTACAACTAAAACAACATTGCAGAATAAATGGGTCTATAGGTTAAATGAACAAAGTCGAGAAAAACAGAAGTATAAGGCTAGACTTGTGGTGAAAATGTTTGCAGAAACATTAGGGGAAATTTGAGGTCTAAAATGGGCCTCCTAAGAAAAATATACAACCAAAATAAATTTTATAAGAACCAAGAGGATTCAAGATGATGATGTCAACCATGGGGGATGATTCACTATTTTTGGAGTAAAAAAGAAAAATATTAAAAAATAATAAAATAATAAAACTATTTTTTCAACTCACATTTTAAACATATTGCCCTAATGTTTTACTCAAATTTCCAGTGGGATTACTCATTGGATGCAAAACTTAATTCCTTATCCAAGGAGTACCCGTGTTACATACTTTCGATGCACCCTACTACACGCAAAATTAGAAATATATGAAACAACGTGATGGCAATCATGTTTTTCATGTATTTATCATTTTTCATGTAGCAGGGTCCATCGAAAGTATGAAAAATGGGTAATCCTTGGATGAGGAATCAAGTTATGCATCTGATGAGTGTTGCCTCTTGAAATTTGAGTAAACCCACAGGGAGATAAGTTGAAAATACTAGTTGAAAAAATGGTTTTTTCTTCCTTCCTTTTAAAATTTGATGATGTAATCTCATCTTCTTTTATTATTTCCAGTATTGTTTTATAATTTCCTTAGGAGGCCCATTTTAGACCTCAAAACTCCCCGAATGAGCAAGGTATAGACTTCATGAATTTCTTTTCTAGTTGTTAGAATGACTTCAATTAGAACTATCTTAAGTCTAATGGCAACAAAAGATTTGCATATTGACTAGTTATATGTAAAGAGAACATTTGTCCATGGCGACTTGGAGGAAGAAATATATATGAATAAACCACAAGGGTATGAGGTAAAGGGAAGGATAAATTGGTGTGCAAGTTGAAGAAGAGCTTGTATGGCCTAAAACATGCTCCAAGGTACTGGTATCTAAATTTGACAAGTTTATGTTTGAAAAAGGTTTATACTAGATGTCATTCTGACCATTTTGTTTATCTTAAGAAATAAAATGATGCCAGCTATATGATATTGCTATTGTACATCAATGACATGCTTGTTGCAAGGTATAAAATACAAGAAATAAATGTGCTCAAAGGAAAATTGGAAAATTCATTTGCAATGAAGGATTTGGATGCTGCAAAAGAAATCCTTTATATGAGAATAACTAGAGACATGAAAAATTACAAATTAACATTATCTCAGAGTGAGTACATATAAAAGGTGTTGGGAAGATTTAAGATACATAATGAAAAACCAATAAGTACACCTTTGGCTAGCCATTTCAAACTAAGTAAGGAGATGTGTCCCAAGACCCAAGAAGAGATGGATTATATGTGTAAAGTTCCATATACATCAACAATTGGAAGATTAATGTATATAATGGTCTACACAATGCATGCTATTTCACATGTAGTGGGAGTTGTAAGAAGTTATATGAACAATCCAAGAAAGGAGCATTAGACGAGCATGAAGTGGATTCTAAAATATTTGAGAGGTACCAAAAATCAAGCATTATTATTTGGCGGTTCAAACATTTATCTACAGGGACACATTGATGCAAATATGGAAAGTGATAAATATAAGAGGAGGAGCACCACATGTTATGTGTTTACTATAGGTGGAACACCTGTTAGTTGGGTTTCAAAATTTTAAACATCGTTGTACTTTCAAAAATAGAAGAATAGTATGTTGCTGCTACAGAGGCTAGTAAAGAAATGATTTAGTTACAAAGGTTTATGGATGAGTTTGGTAAGAATCATGACATGGGTATGTTATACAACGACATCTAGAGTGTCATTCATCTTACAAAGAACTTAGAATTTCATTCCAAGACTACACATATACATCTCAAGTACCATTTCCTATGGTCGGTATTGTAAGATGGACAACTAAATTTGGAAAAGATACACACTAGCCAAAATCCTGTAGACATGTTAACAAAAGTTGTAACTAGGGAGAAATTGAGAGCCTACTTGGTTTTAATTGGTCTTCAAGTATGATGATGAATATGAAAAAAAACTAGGTCCAAAGTGGAAGCATTTTCCGGCAAATGAAGTAGTGGTGGAGTTTTTATAACCATCTCCAAGTGGGAGATTGTTGGATGTGGAGCCTGTTTATCATCTTGATTCAGAGATCTCAGCCGCATTAGACCCCAATTCCTGAACGGGGCAAAAGACATGATAGCTACCAAGTCTAAAGGGTGCAACAAATAATTTTAAAGAGTCCCCCTTGGTTCTAACGAAGGTTTGGGGACAATGCCCCGGAAGCTCAAAATATATGAAAATTTTCCTTGAACTATTGTAATTTCATAATCAATCTAAGTCGTTCATTAATTGAATGGTCTCACAATAGAAGTTATGTTAATTTATGGTTTTTCTTCCTTAGAAGGAAACCCTTGATTTATATGAGGGAATTATATTGTGTTAGTGGATGATTATTCTGAGAGAGACAAAGGAGGTTGTGTGAGAGCGAAGAGAAAATTGCAATGGATTTGTTGTAGGTTATTTATCTTTATTTTGCTAGATAATATAAAAGGAAGTCTTGGTTGTTTCTTCATGGATATAGCCCAAATGGATGAACCACATATCTTTGTGTCTCTCTTGTTTTATGTGTTTCTATATTTTTGTTTCCAAAATATTTTATGTGTTCCATTACAATATAATATATATAATTTTCTAATATCTATTGCAAAAATGAATGCCAAGGAATGGTTTTTTGGTGGTTTTGTGTGTTAACCAACCAAGTGCTTTCAAAATAATTTTAATGAAAAAAGGTGTGGTGACATATGATTTGAAAGATCCTTCAGGCTATATACAAAGAACCATGTGATGTATTTAAAGGCTATAACGGGTAGAAAACTCTTTATCAAGGTTCCTCCATATTTGGGAGTTATGGTGAAATTTTCTAAGCGCCATAGTTACATTATGCAAGTATGGAATAGGTCAAAATATAAATTTGAAAGACTTGGTGGCAATACAAAAACTAGCATTAAATAAGTGTTGGGTTGTGTTATATTCTTTCGATGACTATCTAACGTAGTTAACTGGGGGGTCAAAAGCGGGGTGGAGCCCCCACTTCATTGTGTCGATTGTGTAGCGGAGCGGGGGGAATCACAAGGGGTTTGAGGGGTGCACATAACCCCACTCTATGGGGTCCAAGGCAGCGCCCCAGAAAATTTTGTTTTTGGACCCTATATTAGGTTGGGAAGACCTACCTATGGTTTTGTGCATGATTTTTTGCACATGGTTTTGGATGTGATGGTTTTCGTTCCATGGTATTGGATGCTTCGACATGTATAAATATGTATTGTAACATTGAAAGGAATATAATGAAAAATCAAGTTGGTAGTCCCAATTTTGGGATCCAGGGGAAATCTTTCTGTATATGTGTTTTATGTGTTATGCTCTCGCATTATTTATTTTCTGTGTTTTATAATTCATATGCAGGTAATTTATGTACGGGTTTAAAGCCTACATTTGGTATCATAGTTGTTTTGGCTTCAATGGGATGCCTTTTTTGCTAGGGGGTTTGGCTTGGGCCTATGGTAGACCCTATTCAGTGGGAGATCTATGAGATCGATTCTAGTGGTGAAAAAAGATGGTGAGTAGTGGAAAGATAGAGATCGAGAAATTTAATGGTCAGAGTTTTGAGCTTTGGAAACTCAAGATGGAGGATTTGTTGGTGGATAAAGATCAGTGGATCGCAGTAGATCTGGGTACTAAACCAACGGGAGTGTCTGATGAAGAATGGAAGAAGTTGGATCAGAAGGCAAAGAGCACAATACTATTGTGTGTCTCAGATTTAGTATTGCTAAATGTATCAGGGGAAGCTACAGCAAAGGCTTCGTGGGACAAGTTAGGGACTTTGAACCAATATAAGTCTCTGGTGAATAAACTTTTCCTACGGAAAAAGTTGTATAACATGAGGATGAAGTATGGAGACTCGGTGATAGAGCATCTGAACGCATTTAATACTATGGTAAGTCAGTTATTATCTATTGATATTAAAATTTTAGATGAATATAAGTCCATCAGTTTGTTGTGTTCTCTAGCAAATTTGTGGGATAGTCTGGTTATTGCAATAGGTAGCAATGCAACTACCTTGCAGTTTGATGAAATAGACTCATCCTTGCTAACAGAGGAGATGAGACGGAAAAATATGGAGAGCTAGAATGATGATGCCTTGTCTGTATGAGGACGATCCCAGAACAGAAACAAAAATAAGTCATCGAGTGGGAGATATCAATCTAGAGGGAGATTTAAATCTCCAGGATAACATGTAAAGGTGGTTTGCTAGAAATGTGGAAAGGAAGGGCACTACAAAAGGGACTGTAAATCTAAATCTCCTTACAAAGGAAAGGGATCTGATGATGCTCCTTCTGCAGAGGTGAAAACCACCTCAAATGAAGGTGGGGATGTGTACTTGGCTTCTTCAAGTACACATGTAGATCATGAGGCATGGTTGATTGACTCAGGTACATATTTTCACTTCACTCCCCATAGAGAGTGGTTTTGTGAGTATGAGAAATACGATGGTGGTGATGTCTTCTTAGGGGATGATAGGAAGGCTAGAATCATTGGTCATAGAAAATTAAAGTTAAAGTTGCAAGGTGGACGGGTTAGAAAACTTTCAGGTGTTCTACATATTCCTACATTGGCTAGAAATCTGATTTCTGTAAACAAGACGGATGATGCATGTGTAAAAGTAGTGTTCGAGAAGGATACCTACAAGATGGTTCGAGGAGCACTAGTATTGATGTGGGGAGTTTGGATTGGAACTCTGTACAAGCTGCAAGGTAGCACTGTTGTTGATGGGTGCAATAGTTCTGTGGTTCTTAAAAGTGGAGCACAAAATCTAGTGATCTATAGAGAGAAGACCATGCTGTGGCATCAAAGGCTTGGACATATTAGGGAGAAGGGCCTTTCAATACTTCATTGTAAAGGTATGGTAGAAGGTATGAGTAATAGCTCTCTAGATTTTGACTTCTATGAAAATTGTGTATATGGGAATAAGAATTGGGTGAGTTTCCCCTTTGGTGGTAAGAGGGTGAAACAAATATTAGAGCTTGTGTACAGTGATGTGTTTGGACCTGTGAAGGTTCCATCATTGGGTACGTCTGTGTACTATGTATCATTTATAGATGACTTCTCAAGCAATACATGGATATATTTCCTTAAGAAGAAATCTAAAGCCTTTGATAGGTTTAAAGAATTTAAGACTCTGCTAGAAAACCAGACAAAGAAGAAGATAAAGGTGCTAAGGACAGATAATGGCAGAGAGTTTTGCAGTAAGGAATTTTAAGAATTCTGTAAGAAGTGTGGTATAGCACGGCAAAAGACTACTCTATACACACCTCAACAGAATGGAGTTTTAGAAAGAATTAATAAGACGTTGATGGAAAGGGCAAGAAGCATGCTTAGTGGTGCCGGGTTAATACAAGAATTTTGGGCAGAGGCAGTGGAGACTGCATGTCACCTGGTCACCAGATCACCTTCATCAGCATTGGAAGATAAGACTCCACGAGAGGTATGGACTAGTAAGAAACTTTCTGTTTCACATCTGAGGGTATTTGGATGTGATGCATATGTACATGTTCCAAAGGAGAAAAGAACTAATTTGGATAGTAAATCTAAAAAGTGCATCTTTATTGGGAATAAGGATGGTTTAAAGGGTTATAAGCTTTGGAATCTAGTAACAAGGAAGGTTTTGTACAGCTGAGATGTGGTGTTTAGAGAGGTGAAAGATCTTATTAAACACGAAGTCCAACCAAACGAACCTGAGAAGATAGAGTTTCAACTTAAGGAGGAAGAATTAGACTCTAAAATAGAGGAGGAATTAGAAGATGAAGAGCCATAAAATCCAGGTGTGAGAAGATCAGTTCGAGAAAGAAGGCAGCCAGAAAGGTATAGTCCATCTGCTTTCTGTTCAAATTTTGATTTATCTATCACTAATGATGACCCCAGAACCATGAAGGAAGTAGTAAATTTAGAGGATGGAAAACTCTAGAAAGAGGAAATGGCATCTTAGCACAAAAATGAGGCTAGAGATCTGGTGGACTTTTTGGCTAGAAGGAAACCCATTGGCAGAAATTGGGTGTTCAAGAAGAAGAAAAATGCAGAAGGAAAGGTGGAGAAATACAAAGCTCAATTGGTAGCAAAACGTTATTCCCAGTCACTGGGAATTGATTTTGGTGATATTTTTTCTCCTGTTGCCAAGGTAACTTCTATTAGATTACTTTTATCTGTTGCTGCTACTTTTGATTTTGAGGTAGAACAAATGGACGTGAAGACAACATTTCTTCATGAGGATCTGGAAGATGAGATCTACACGAAGAAACCTAAAGGTTTTGTGGTGAATGGTAAGAAAAAACTGGTATGGAAGTTAAAGAAGTCTCTTTATGGGTTAAAACAATCACCAAGGATGTGGTATCAGAAATTTGATACATTTATATGGGGAATTGGCTTCACTAGAAGAAAAACAGATCATTGTGTGTATTTTAAATTAGTTGGTGACCGTGTTATTTATCTGGTCTTGTATGTGGATGATATGTTGCTGGTTGGAAATGACAAAGAAATTATCCAGGATTTGAAGACCCATTTGTCCTCCAAATTTGACATGAAAGATCTTCCTGCTACAAACTATATTTTGGGCATGAAATTCAAAGAGATCGAACAAAGAGGAAGCTTTGGTTAAACCAAACGAAGTATGTTCAAACAATATTGTTGAGGTTTAATATGAAGGATAGTAAACCGGTGAAGGTTCCTATTCTTGTAGGTGTAAAGTTATATGATGAACAATGTCCTAAGATACAAGAAGAGGAAGAGTACATGTCCCATGTTCCATATGCAAGTGCAATCTGTAGCCTGATGTATGCAATGGTCTATACTAAACTAGACATTACACATGCAGTGGGAGTATTGAGTAGGTTTATGTCAAAACCAGGGAAGGGGCACTGGATAGCAGTGAAGCAAGTTTTCAAGTATTTGTGTGGCACTAATGATTATGGTTTGTGCAACCAAGGTAGACTAGGATTGGACAGATTGTTGGATATTCGTGGCTTTGTTGATGCAGAATGGGTTGGAGATCTAGATCAAAGAATATCTACAAGTGGGTATGTGTTTAACCTATTTAGAGGTGCAATCAGTTGGATGAGTAAGAAACAATATGTAGTGGCACTATCAACTACAGAGGCATAATACATGGCAGCCACTCATGCAAGAAAGGAAGCAGTTTGGTTGCAGAGATTGTGTTCAAGTATGGGGTTAGTAGAGGGAGCTATAAGGATAGACTGTGATAGCCAAAGTACAATTTTCTTAGCAAATAACCCTACATATCATTCAAAGACAAAGAAAATTGATGTTTAGTTTCACTTTGTGAGGGATACGATAGAAGACACAAAGGTGTTGCTGGTAAAGGTGGACACTTTGAAGAATATTGTAGATGCATTCAAAAAATCTGTGAGCTCTAAAAAGTACTGTCCGTGTAGAGAAACAATGGGCATTGTAGGGATGGATAAATGACTAAGCTCTCTTGTGGCCCCGTGTGGAAAGAAAACCACAAGTGGGAGAATGTTGGGTTGTGTTATATTCTTTCCATGACTAACCCATGTAGTTAACCAGGGGGTTAGAAGGGGTGCAGATCCCCCCCTTCGTTGCACGAATTGCATAGCGGGGGGGATCACAGGGGGTTTAAGGGGTGTAGGTAACCCCACTCTATGGGGTCTGGGGCAGCACCCCAGAAAATTTTGTTTTTGGACCTTATATTAGGTTGGGCATACCTACCTATAGTTTTTTGCATGATTTTTTGCACATGGTTTTGGACGCGATGGTTTTCGGTCCATGGTATTGGATGCCTTGGCATGTATAAATATGTATTGTAACATTGAAAGGAATATAATGAAAATTCAAGCTGGTAGTCCCAATTTTGGGATCCAGGGAAAATATATGTGTATATGTGTTTTATGTGTTAAGCTCTTGCATTGTTTATTTTCTGTGTTTTAGAATTCATATGCAGGTAATTTCTATACGGGGTTAAAACCTATAGGAAGAATTCTCAAACCATGTGACTAAAACAAAAAAGGAAGACAATATACAAAGAAAATTAATGAAGTGCCAAGATCAATTTGAATAAGCCACACGAGAGTGTTCCTCATTCCATGAAGAATTCAACGAAAAAGATTGTTGGGTGTAGAGAATCTAATCATAGACCAAGAGAGCCATGCCTGAAGTACAATATGAGTTCTGTGAGATATTTAATAAGCATGGGATGCCTTACTCGAGTGCATAGGTTGACTAAGAATTGAATGTCATCACGAAAAACACTCCATTTCATATTCTATAAGAAAATGTTGTTGCAGTGGCCAAGTAATTTGATGTCCTACATAGAATGGGAAGCCATGTTGGAGTACATCTTGAGCAGAGTGATGATTTGAAAGAGACAACATTGTTCCATTTGTAGATGAGGAACAAAACCATGGATGGGAATTGTGCACAGTGGGAGAATGCAAATTTTTTTAGTGCAAAGTAGATAGCTCTATGAAAGTGTGATGCCATGAGAGGTCGAGATTTCTTATGGAATACCTAAGGGGATGAGAGTTGATATGTAGAATATATGACCATTGAGAGCTAAATGTGTGTAGTTGCATAGTGATTAGAATGAGAAGGAGATTGAGTGATCTCTAGGCTATGTATGATTAAAGGTTTCTTAAGGAAATAGAGGACCAAGATGTGGTGAATTCCAAGCTAAAATCAGACCAAGTGGGTTCCATAACAAAGAGAAGGTATTCCTTATTGAGTGTGGGTTACATCTCACAAACAAGGAATTTGAGCTTCCATTTTAGTGGATATCTGAAGAGAGCTTGGATGTTCATTCCTCCTGCAAGTTGCTTCTTGCATAAATCCAAGAAGCTACAAGTTGGGGCTTGTAAAAAATTCAAGAATTCATTTCCTCAATTGGTGCTTCTAGTAATTTTGTCATGTGTTTATAAAAGAAGGAGTTGGTGTTTCCTGCTAGTGGGTGCTAGAAAAAATATAAGGTTGTTGGTGCTTCCTATGAGTGGTGGCTCACAAGATATTTGATGTAAAAGAGTGGAAGCTCATATTTTACATCATAATACAGAAAATATTTGGTGGTTTTTCTCCCACAAGGGTTTCCACATTAAACCTCTATGTCTTATGAGTATGTTGCTCATGGTGTATGTGTTCATGTGCTGATTTTTTAATTTTCTACACATGTTATGGTAGTGGTTTCTCACATGATGAATGCTAAGCTTAAATGAAAAATGCAAATTGGCATAAAAGCTTAAATTATCCTTAATAATTATTCCCCCGCCCCGCTCCACTCTCAGTATTAAACATTACTTCCAACAAATTGCTAAGGAGGCTTATTCCACATCCATTTCTTCTAGGTCGTCCTGAGTGTCCTCAAGAGATACTTCCTTTGATTCTTGGTTGTTCTTCTATGGTTCCCCTTAGCTAGCGTCTAGCACTTTTCTTTTGATGAAGCTCCTTTCTTATTTTGGATTTGTAGATTAAGTTTTCTATGTGTGATTGTCTAGCATTTTTGTTTCTTCATCAAGGGAAACAATTTTTCTTATTGATTTATAGTTTTGTATTGGATGAGGGGCCTCCTATTACTGTTGATTCATTTTATGGGACACAACTTTCTCAAAACCCTCTACATATTTTTGCGAGAGTTTCTCCCAGAGGATTTGTTTTCTTCTTCAAGAGAACTATCTAAATAGATGGTCATATTCATGGTATCTTTGGAACCAGAATGGGATATGCTCATAGTCCAAGATTTGTTGGTGGAGCTCATCATGATAATATATGTCAATGGAAGCTAGAAGTATTTTTGAAATGTTCATAGATATGAAGATGAAAACATATGATCTATAATTACATCTCTTGGTTGCTTTAAAGGCATCGAAAAAGATACATAATATATTTTTTATCGCTTCCACGGCTTTCTCATTCCTGAACTCCCTTGGGAGCGAAAAAAATTTAACCTACATGAGGGCTTCCAAGAATTCTTCCTTCTATTAGGGTTGTATCACTCCTTCCAAAAGTGCATATATAGAACTACATTGTTAAAAGTGTTGGGGTTATTATCAAAAATCCTTGTTTTATCTTGCAAATTTCTAATCATTACTATCAAGAACCCTTTATCCCTAAACTCAAGGTGTATCTTTCCCTTGGGATGACATTTTTTTATCCACTTGTTCAATGCTCTTTTTATTGGCCAGATACCTATGAATTTACATATTCGGACATGTTTTTTCATATATTATACGTAGTTTTCTAGATTTCTAGATCAAACTTCAAATTTTGGGTCTACTTTTGCCTTTGGTAAACATCTACCCAAATCTATGTTCTACAGGTAAGCTCTAATTGGGGTTTTTTCTTTACCCCACGAATCAAGATTTGTAGTTTGGCCATTGATATCTAGTGGTGAGCTACAAGGTGTTGTAGTTGCAGACCCTTGTACCCTGATATCTTTAGATACGATGTTTCTACAGGATGGTATTGTGCCCCCCTTGATGGGTGTGCCATGGTGGGGTTAAGGAAAGATCCAACCTACAAAAAAACCCCAAAAGCGAACCATAGCCAAAAAATTTCAAAATAACCTAGCTATAATTAAGTTTAGTATTAACACAATAAAGCCTAATAGAAATGACTAAAGATGACTAAATGGATAACTATTCTATATGTACTTACTTTCATAAACATGATTAAAAATATATTTTACATCTATAATAATATAGGACTTTTTGTAAAGTTAACCATCTTAAACCAAGATTAAGAAAAAGAGTGCACTGAAAAATGAAAATAAAATGTTTTCAAAGAATTTGAACTCAACAAATCATTTATATATTTTAATTCGTGAACATTTTTTTCGAAAAATATTCTTTTTTCAATATCTTTTTTAATTATCAATTGGATACACAAGGGTTTTCCAACATGAATTTTTCCAATTGTGTTACCACCCACATACATTAATATTAAGAAAGTTAATCACTTAATAACAATAAAATTTAATAATATTAATTATATTCAATTTAGTCAACCATGATTTTCTAAAGTTAATCATTGTCAACGCTAGTCAACCAAGGACAACTTTGGTTGGTCATAGTTAAGACTAAAAATGTTTAAAAATATAATATTAAATATTTAGAGTAGAGGACAACAACAACAACTAATAATAATATTAAGGTTGAATATATTATTGTTATTATTATACAATCGAATATACCATTGGTAGTTGACCATGATCAAGCTCAGCCAACCGTATGTTTACCATAGTTAACAATAATCAACATTGCTTACTCATAGTCAACACTATTCAACTTTAGTCAAACATAATTTCCTATTATTATTATTAATTAATGTTAATAGTAAACCACATTAGTTAAACATAGTCAAACAAAGTCAACATTTATAGTCAATGTTTAAATAGTTAACCATGATCAAACATTTTCAACCCCATGTATATCATATTTAACAATATTCAACCTTTTTCACTCATAGTCATCTAATGTAAGTCAATTGTATTCAATTATAGTTTACAATGCTTGACCAATGTGAAACATTGTCAAACATAATCAACTCAAGTCATCCCTGGTTGGTCACTATCGATATTTATTTATTTTTAATAATAACAACATTAATAAAAATAAGGTTAACTAATACTAATATTAAATAAATATTAATATTAATATTAATATTCTCACTAAGAATGGTATAAAAATCTATCAAAAATCGTGTTTTACAAAACGCTGTTTCAATGTTACATTACATTACAATTTATGCAATATCGTAATGTGACATTACAAAATTAGTCAACTACATTTACTATCATGGTTGACTATGTTTGACCATGTTTGATAGTCATCATGCTTCAACTTTGTTCAAACATATTCACCTATTAATATTATTGATTAATATTAATATTGAAATACAATCAACCATATTAGCCAAACAATGTCAACCATTATAGTCAATGCTTAAATAGTTGACCATGATCAAACTTCGTGAGCACTATGTTTACCATATTTAACAACTGTCAACCTCGTTTAGCTGTAGTTATCCTCATTTAATGTAACTCGACCATATTCAAGTATAGTCAGCCATTGTTGAGAAATGTTAAACATTGTCAACCTCAGTCAACTAAGATCATCCTTGGTTAGTCACAATCAATATTTAAAATGTTTAATAATAACAAGAATAAGGTTTACTATATTATTATTATATATGATTGAATATAATATCAATAGTTCACCATGATCACACTTGATCAACCGTATAACATTATTAGTAATATTAATATAGTTGACAATGAGTACAACTACTACTAATAATAATAATATTAATATTGACTATATTAATCATACTCAATTAAGACAACCATGCTTGTTTAAAGTTAATCATTGTCTTTTTTTCAACAAAGACCAACCTTAGTGGGTCATAATCCATATTTGAAAATGTTTAGTAATAATAATAATAATAATAATATAAATATAAATAAGGCTAAATAATAATAAAAATATTATTATCACTATTAATATTAATAACATTAATAGTAGTAATATTACTATTAATAAATTTATCATAATAATCAAAATAAATCAAATAAAATACATATATAAATATTAATATTAACATTAAAATTTTAGTTTCACATTATTATTTACATTAACATATTAATGTTAATGTCCATAGGGGTAGCACAATTGGAAAAAAACGTGTTGGAAACCCCTTGTGTATCCATGTGATGAAAAGTTCAATCCCCTTGGACATGTCTCAACAACGGAGCTTAAGAATAAAAATCATATTAATGTTAATATTTCTTCTATTTGAGTGACTCTTTTAAGAAAATAGCATGTTGTGACCCACGCCAGCATGACTTAGTCCAATAATGGCTTGGGTGGGGTAGTGATCCTACTTATGTTCCTGTGTTGAGCACATTTAATGTACATGTGAAAGTGCCAATCAAACGACACTTGAACACTCTCACTGTGCTAAAAACATGGTCTCTCGTCTTAATCTCTAGAAGAAAAATCATTCATATATTTACTTTAATCTATAGATTATATATCTCCACCTCCATTGGTCTCCACCGTAGAGCTCTATCACCCTTACCAACCTCAGTAGCTAGTATTTGGATTGCTCTCTGACCATAGCCACTGGTTGTGGTCACGTCGCTGTATTGCTCAACAACTCCAATGTTCAACTATGTTGTCTTTTCTCTCGAAATGGAATTTTCAAGTCACTCTTTCAAGTCCTCGTCTAGCTTGCACGTCTCTACTATCATCCTCTACTACATTTGTTGGGAACCAGAGGCCATGGAATGCAAAACCATGCTGAGTATTACTCCTTCCAATGCATCCATGGTTCATGAAAGAGGGTGATCTTGGTATGGCATATGTGGACGTTAACATAGTCAACCTACAAAAAATTAATGTGCTCTAGGGATGAATCAATACGACGAGGAAATGCTTCAACAAATTAGGCTCCATATTGCTACCATGGAAGCCCATGAAGTCAGAAATATGGGCAATGTTTTAAGGAATCTATTGGGTCATCATCTCATGGACCAAGAAGTTGCCTTGTGGCTTGCTAAAGGAAGAATAATGGATATGTACTCCCATGTGATTCAAGATCATTCAGATTTGAGAGCCTTAGCTAGGGACTTGGGAATTCAATTCCTACCTCCCCCTCCTCCTCCTAGCTCACCTAATCACCCAGTGCAATTACACAGTTTAGACTCTTGTGTTTAAGGCTCAAAATTTCTAAGCCCTAAGATTCCTCAACTTCAAAAATCAAAGGAGAAAGAACCAGGTGACTCGAGGGAGAAAGCAAAAGCATCAATTCGGGTGGATGATGTCAAAATTGTACCAATCAAAACACTACCATACCCACTTGGAAAGTTTAAACTTCATAGCATAAGACCACCACCATCCTATATGGTGTGTTCATTGAGTTAGAGCACCCTCCTAAATTTACAAAAGGCGATGACCACTTTCAATACCCTACCAAGGATGACTAGGCTCACCAACAAGTCCAATGGAAGGAGTTCTATTTTTTTCATTGTTAGTGTTTTCAATATTCGCTTTTGATATGTATGTTATGCTTGTCACTATATTCTAGACTCAAAAACTATGCTCATACCTATCAGCAGACCATTGGGTTTATCTCTCAAGGTTGGATGGTATCTTCTTAGTTTTCACCTAGCTAATATCGTTTTGGCATATTGAAGATACTCTCCTCAAACATGGTCTGCACATGTTAACTCGTGCTCGTATTATATGTAACTTTGTGATGCAGGAGCATCCAACCTAAGAAAACTCATTGTATTCTAGTAGACATAGGGGTATTGTGTTTTTAAGGAACATGGGTTCCTAAGAGTGAATTAAATGTAATTATTAATGTTCTAAGTGATTTTAATGAGAGAAGATAGAGTAGGGAATTAATTGAATATTGTGAGGCATATTTGTAAATGTTCTCGAATATATGAGAACATGAGAGATTTAAGATAGTTGAGAGATTGAGGGATTGAGAATTGATTGTAAATCCTAGATTAGGAGTCAGTTCATGATTTTAGGAATAAGAAGGAGATTTAGGAAATTTGTTAAGGAATTCATGGATCAAAATCAGGAATTGGTTTTAGAGTCCTTATGTATAAATGTAAGCCTAAAAGGCAAAGATAGAGGTTAGAGAGGTTAGATATTTGAGGTGACTGTAAGCCTACGGGCAGAGTTGGAATAGAGGCCATGGATGTTAGAAGATTAGGCCAGAGAGACACAGACCTCATTCTGTAATTAATTGTTTATATTTATATAAATAGAGATTGATTAAAGATATATAAATCTGTGATTGAGTGTTGAATGATAGATTGAATGCATCAAGGAATTGCATATGTATATATATGCAGGAAAAGTGCAGTGAACGCAGAGAGGGGGAGTTCAGCGAATGCACAGAGAGGAAGAGAGTGATACAGAGGTTCGTAATGGACCTTTGAACCATTCAAAGGACCAATTAGAGGATGAAAGGGACAGTGATAAAAGAAATCATGAAGTTAGAGTTCAACTGGAAGTGAATTGAGGGTGAAAGGTAAACCCTTAGAAAACCTAGAAACCATAGAAACCATGAAGGAATGAGCTAAAATCTAAGTAAAAGGAAGGCAGAAGAAATGGAGTATGGATGAATCATATGTATATTTATGCAGGCAAAGTGCAGTGAACGCAGAGAGGCGGATTCAGCAAATGAACAGAGAGGAAGAGAGTGATACAGAGGTTCGTAATGGACCTTTGAACCATTCAAAGGACCAATTAGAGGATGAAAGGGACAGTGATAAAAGAAATCATGAAGTTAGAGTTCAACTGGAAGTGAATTGAGGGTGAAAGGAAAACCTTTAGAAAACCTAGAAACCATAGAAACCATGAAGGAATGAGCTAAAATCTAAGTAAAAGGAAGACAGAAGAAATGGAGTATGGATGAATCATAGTCGTTGGATCTTTAATGATCAATGGTCGAGATTAAATTGCAGCAGTGATCGAGAGATCTCGCCATTAGACAGTCATTGGGTTCCAAAGTGATCGAAGTTTAATTGAGAAGTCGGACCTGAAATGTATTAGGTTGGGGGTTTATAATTCCATCGGGTCCAAAAGAAGTGTTAAGTGTCGGGCTTGTTACCAACCTGAAATGGTTGTGAACTATCGGATCTTCTAAGTGTAGATCAACGACAGAGAAATATTGGAGCAACTTTGTAGATTGGGAGCGTTAATGACATTGAATCATGAAAAGGATGAATGGTGGAGATGTGATTGAATCACAATGTTTTATGGGAATGGACCATGGCTTTCATACATGCGATATGCGATTGTGCGAAGGGCCGATAAGAGTGGACCTAATAGGGAATGAAACATGGTTAATGATATTTGAAGTCTGGAAGGTTATGAATTATCGCTTATTAGCGGAGATGGGGGAACAAATGTATTAAGAAACCCGCGGAGGATGCGATTGCTGATAGCGATAAAGTTAAGCTTCGGGGAACGTTCAACGTCCATACCAAAAGCAGAAAAGATATGTTTATGGTTGATTTCCTTTGTAAATGGGTTTAGAAGAAAAATAGCGCCGATAAATCATTTCATGCGATATAACATATATGAACCAAGGTTTTGGAAAGGGAAAGGTAATATATGTAGGTTTAAATGGTTATAAAGGGTTAAGTGCACATATATGGGTTATATATATCTATATATATCTATATATATATATAATTATATATATATATATATAGATATATATATATATCCAATGTTAAGAAGGGAAGGTTAGGTATATACGCAACTTATCGATTAGCAAACATTAATGAAGAATTATATGATTTGAAATAGTCTCGATATTAAAGGAATGGAAGGTTTAGAAGGGTGTATGTGTCCCAATAGTAACGATAGGAAGGATTTG
Organism: Pinus taeda; assembly: GCA_000404065.3. NCBI lineage: Eukaryota > Viridiplantae > Streptophyta > Pinopsida > Pinales > Pinaceae > Pinus > Pinus taeda. Next base: position 200,130 of record APFE031442301.1, read on the forward strand.
AAATAAATTTTTTAATAAAGTTCTAATTGAAGGCTTAAGGGGCGATTTAAATTCCGATAAGTGGATATTGCCTAGGAATTAGGCATTGATGGAATTTTAATGAATTATTCCATGGAGTTTGAGAAAGGGGCTTTAACCAATGTATTGATGATTTTAACTCCTTAGTGAGATAAAATTCCTGGGATAGATAGTTATATGCATAGTCCATGCATACTGTGGGTAAAGCAGGGGTAACCCTGCGTCACTTTGTGAAAATCTAATAAAAATTTTCATACTTTAAAAAATAAATAAACAAATATGTTAATGTTATTATTGAGCACTAGTAACTACAATTTTTGTGAAAGTTGGCCTAGGGTTTAAAGGGCTAGGTTTAGTTCTATGGCTCATTGGGCAGCAACGTCAATAAGTTTTTGCAACCCCACGCTCCACTCCACAACTATGGACATGGACACAAAATTTTCAACAAAAATACCATTGAGATGGAGATGGAGTTGGAGATGAGATAATATCCTCTGCCATAGAATGTTGTCATATTGTTATACCATTTATTTGTCATCATTTGTATCAACTACTGAAAAACGAATAGTTTGGACACCGTAGTTACTAAGTCAAACAATATAATCGTTGAATCAGTTTTTTCATGGCGTTGCTTTGAATTTTTGGTTTGAATCTCTTTGAAAAAAAATTCGGTGAAAATTCGGTGAAAATGTAATTTTCAATATATAAATTTAATATTTCAAAAATCTGAGAGACATATGCGGAATTTTTACAATAATTGTAATTCCAACAAAAAAAAGTTCTTCAATTTTTTTAACAAATACAACTTAAAAATAGACCTCTCTAGAATGTATAACAGGTATATTACATCTTTATGGCTAAAATTTTCCAAATCATAAAGACCAATGACATCCATTATACATACCAACCCATCATTAATAACCAATAAAAAAAAAACGCGTGTGATCATACACCCTTAAAAGTTTCTTGGGTTTTTTAAATTTTGTTGTAACCTGTAGCCTTCGAGTTCGTACCACTCAGCACCACTACTAACCGAGTCACAAACAAGTAAAACCATTATGTTTTCAAATGAGCTTATTGTTAAATTTCAATTACACTATGGAAAAACGATATGGCTCTCGACAGAATTGTATTCCGAGTTGACAAAACAAAAATTCCTGGTTTACAAAACAAAAACAAAAAATGGTTGTATAACGGATTTTCAGAATATTTTTAGGCATTTTAATCGAAATTTAGCGTATTAAATGGTTTTTATTTTCACAATGCGTTTTAATTTAATGTGATTATATATATATATATATATATTATACTTGCTATCCTATTATTCGTAATTTTATCATCAAAATTACCTTGTTAATTATTTTGTATTTTATTAAGAATTAAAAATATTAATTTAATAAAATTTTACTGAATAAGTTTTAAAACAATTTAATATAATATATAATATATAAAAAAATTAAGTCGCAACTCATAAATGAACTTTTTTGGATTAAGGTGGAGGTAGGGTTCAATGTGAGTGTTGATTATGGATTTTCTTCCATAGTTGCCTTTTTTATGCTTGATAATTCAATTGATGTTCTTTCTATGTAGAAATATGTCGATTATGTATTCTATAATTATGAATTGTTTAACGTTATAAGAATAACAAACAATCAATGTTTCATAACAATAGTGAAAACAAGAGTATAGTTAGGCATTCCATTTTTCACTAATATTTTGACTAATTTATTAATATTTAAAGATACATTGATAGTCTTTACATGTACCTTATATGATGATAACACTCTTATCCATTTTATTGATTATCATGATGGATGATATTAATGAATCTGATATTAAATGATATTACTTGTTAATGAAAAAATAACATCTCACACATATATTTTATTATAGTTTTTCATTATGATTTGGTGTTACTAATGATATTATAACCATGACAGGTGACCATGATGGTGAATAGGCGTAAAGTTTAGCACTAATTTTAGTTTGATTATTGAAAAATTTTAATGTTGAAAATATGCGTACAAGATATTGACAATATGTATAAGGGATGCAATAGCAGGGTAATTGTTTATCCAAACTACTCACATATGGGTGTTGGGTTTGTACAAAGCAATTTCAATTACTTTGGAGGGGTGCAAGGCCGTCCATGATTCTACAAACTAGCAGTGCAATTGTGGACTAGGTTAGAAAGCGTAGGGAACCTCACTTGAAGTTGCAAAATAATGTAAGGTTGGACTATGAATTTTTTCACTTATTAGGTATAACTAGAGAATTTGAATTAAGGTGGACACCTTAATCCTTATTCACCATTATCCTCATGAGAAGATTGATGATAAATTTAAAGGGAAATAATTGTTACACTCTTGGAATTATCAAATGTAATTCTTGAAGTCAACAAGTGACTTAGAAGACTTAGTACGAGGAAAATGAAAAGTTAATTTGAACTTAAATGATTTAAAACTATAAATCCACAATTGAAATTGGAAGTGAACTTTATTCTAGTAGTTTTTTTAGATAACAAAAATTTAGGGGCCTATGAAAATATGATGATGATAGTAAACAATATCAAAGAGATTTTTTTTGAATGATTTAAAATGAACCAACTAAAATATTCAAGTAAATATAAAAACCATAAAGACATCCCTCTCAATAGAAAGAAAATATACAAATACACTAAGGCATCAAAATTAAAGGTGAAGTGTGAATACATTTAATATAAACTAATTAAATCATTAGGAACATTATTTTCAATATAAGACCTTATGGTAGAGGGGGCATAGAAATAAAATCACAACTAAATTTGAATTTAGAGAGGAAAAATGAGACGCTAAGGATATGATTTGAAATAGAGATAGTTAACTTAAGTTAAATAAACTAACGAGCACAAAAATATGAAATGTGAAAGTAGATCAACGGATAACTACATTAGGGAAATTTTTAGGTCTAAATTGGATTTCCTAAAGAAAAGAAAACAATAAACTAAGATTTATGAATTTTTAAATAAAAAGAAGAGAAGTGCTTTTTTTTTTGTAATGTTGCCTTATCTCCTTACAGGTCTAGGCAAATTTAAAGAAGAGACACTTGTTGGATGCCGAATTAAATTCCACATACAATGAGAACCCATATTTCATACTTCTTAGTAGACTCACATTGAAAAAGAATGAAAATACATGAAAAAATCATGTTGAATACGTTTTTTTCATGTATTTTCAATTTCTTTTGAATGTGAGTCTGGGTACTCATTGGATGTCAAATTTAATTCCACATCTAATGACTGTATACATTCAAAATTTCAGTAAACCTATAAAGGGGTAAGCCAAAAATATAATTTAAATAAAATATTAGTTTCCATATTTTCCCTCTAAAATATTTACCCATGCGAATGAAATCATCATCTTGAATCCTATTGTTTCTCTTAAAGTTAATTTTATTAGTACTTTTTTTGTTTTGAGACCCATTTTTTTCCTTACAATTCCCATAATGAAGATAAATTTTAGAAAACTACTCATACATGAAGGAAATCCGTATTTTTAAATAAAATAAGAAAATAAAATTCATGATCACATTGATAAACGCTTGAATCATGGTTGGGTGAATAATAAGGATTTTTAAATTTAAAAAGTGATAAGTTTATACTAAAAGACATGTAGAAACAATGAAAACTCTTTTTAAAAGAAATACCTAAGCTAAGAATATATGTAGCAATCAGACTCTTTTATTAGGAGAAATCACACTCTTTGTTAGGTATCTAAAAATTATGTAAAAGAATATGTAACAAGTATCTAAATTTTAGTTATGTACCTCTATTGAATTGTTTCACTGATGAAGCAATTAAAATCTCTGTTATATTTTTAAACATATATGTATATTTATGAAAATAATAATAATATTATCATCAAGTCCAATAATTCAGGTATATTTATTGATTGTGTACTAATGAAATTGCATGTCAACTCAAAATACTATTATTATCATGTCAGCAATATTTGTTATGTTGTCATGAAATTAAAATGGTTATAATCCTATAAGTATTGTTCTTCAATATTCTACTTTTGAAGTCAAATAACTAACATAAAAGGAGGTAACCAAGACCATATTCAATACTTGTATTACCTCTATTATATTATATTTTAGTAGTGATAAAAAATCAATATTGTGTAATCTCAATTGGGATTCGCCCTGGGTGCTCATGTATTACCAAATAACTTGTATATATAGAAAATATTATTTGGTTAACAAATTTTCCATACCTAAAATTATTTGTCTTTCCCATCAATGTGATTCACTCATATTTAAATAGCTTGTTTGCAATCATCAATATTCATTTAATAGTAGGAAGAGCAGATCTCAATGATGAAAATCATGTTGTTTCATTATTATCAATGGTGGAACTCATCTGAAAGATAATGTTCTAAAACGTGTTACTTAAAAATGATAAGAAACCAATAATTATAATCCAATTCGTGGGGGAATCCTCCTTTTACAATGAATATAAGGCACAACACAATATTTGATGATCCTAAAACTAAATCTCCTTAGTGTGTTTGTGTGTGTGTGTTTGTGTGTAAGAGACAAAGTGTACAAATATAATAAAATAGGACCATGAGAGGTTCTAGCATACATACCAACATAATAATATAAATGTAATCCATCAATATCTAGGGCTTAATAAGGATTTTATGTTTAACATGAGGACTAAATGGGGCTTAACTTGCCACCCCCATTCAAGGAAGTGTTGAGAGTTATGACCACTTGACTATTAGTGGTTGTTTCTACATGCACATCTCATCTTCCAATGCCATTTCTTCCACTAGTAGGTTCTTATTAATCTGTCAGTTTCTCCACTAATTAGTTGTTGTTTCCAATATTATTTCTAGTTCTATTAATAGTTTGGATTAGGATCGAGTCACTAATTACCTTATTTAAGAAAGAAACATGGAGGACTAGATACAAATATGTAGAGGGAGCTAACTCCAATTTCTAATCCATACATACAATCCTCTACAACACCTTATAGTGACCATAATAAATTTGTGCTAATTTATTTCCCTTCTTTTCTCACTTGAGGGGCATCTGTTTATATGGTAGTAGTCTCACAAATACCCAATCCACCACTTCAAAAGCCTTGTCACTATGATGTTGATATACTTGTTTTTTCATCATATTGTGTCATAACCAAGTTGTCCTTCAATAGTTTGATAACCTCTTTTTGGTGCTATATGTGATCCTCGAATTCATGGCCCTTTATAGTCCCTTTTAAGGGTAATGTGACAAGTAAAGGATGATATTCGTAAAGTGTCATGAATGCTCATAATTTTTATGAGATATGGAAGGATTTGTTTTATCACCATTATGCTAAGGGTAACCATTCAGCCCACTATGTCTATTTATCATATGAAAACAATTAGAGATATCCTTCTAAACATTTAATCACAATCTTATTTTTTCCATAATATTGAAGATGATAAGATGAGTTATAAGCCATTTCACTACCTAAACAAGAAAACAACTTATTGATTTTGTTTTTAATGAAAATTCGACCTTTGTTCTCAAAGGATCTTAGCTCAAATAGTTTGGCGAACAAATCACTTTACCAAATACATGGTTTGAACTACGAAAACACATAAGCAACTGGATTGTTTGTGGTATTTATAAAATAGTTGTACCTGGTGTAATAGTCGTAACTAATCTTTCAAAGTAATCAATTCTCCATAAA
>APFE031442301.1:206279-239415 GCA_000404065.3 Pinus taeda
GGGAGATACTTTTCCATTCCCTATACTACTACCATAATGACACTCCTTCCTTCGTATTTGGGTAAACTTATAATAAAATCCATTAAAACTTCTTCCTAATGTTGGCTTGGTATTGCTAATGGCTAAATTAACCCTAGGGTATTGATTGTATCTCCCTTATTTTATTCGTAGACCACACATTCAAATACAAAATTTTGGACATTTTCTTTCAAATATTCCAAAAAAAAATATTTCTTAATCCTATGGTACATGATTAGGAACCCTGAATCTCCTCCTACGAGAGAAGTATGTAATTACAAAAGGACATTTTTTTTCTTGAGCTGATATTTCTTACATAAGTATGTGTGATGTTAATACCATAACAAATAAATTTTCCACATAAATATATTCACTACATTAGGTTCCTCATATATCTGTTCAATGATATTTCATGTCTTCTAATTTTTTTCATTCTATCCTCGCTTCTTTGACTAAGTCATATAGTTGAATGGAAATAGAACATAGTAAATTATTTGAGTCTTCCTCTTTCCTTCAGACTGCATCTTCTAGAATATTTTGTTTTCTTTTTCCTCTTGTAGATAATTTCAAAGTAATAACCCAACATATTTATGAACCGTTTTTGTTTCTCTTTTAAATATATTATTTTTCTCATGGAAGTAGCTCATACTATCATGATATGTATTTACTTTGAAGTATCCTCCTATTAGATATGAACACGATTTCTTTAATGCATGTAGTATGAACATAATTTCTTTTTAAAACATGGGTATGGGTAATTTATTTCCTTTATGTTCACTACCTCTAATGGAAATGGGCCTTTCTTCTTACATCAAATATTGCACCAATTCCCTAGCTTGAGGCATCATACTCCATATTAAGGATTTTGTGATGTTAGGTTTCATCAATATGGGAGTTATAGAAATGACCTCTATAAGTTCTTCATAAGATTTGGTTTATTCTCTACTCCAAAAAGGGTTCTTCCTTATTTGATAATTTTGTTAGAGGTTATTCTATTTGACCATAATTGTTGACAAAGTTGTTGTAATATTCTACCAATCCTAAGAATGCTCTGATTTTCTCAAGGTCTTTGGGATTGGCGATTCCATCATATATTTGATTTTATTAAGATCCACCTTTATACCTTCTTATGATATAATATGACCCAAAAATGCACCCCAAGGCACACTTGAAAGGATTTCCATATATTTGTTTATCTTCCAATAGTGTTAATACTATATCAACATGTTGTACATGCTGAAGGGTTTCAAAATACAATTCATCAAGGCTTGAAATGATGAAGGAATATTTGTGAATCCAAATGGAATAACCAATAACTCATAATGAACTTCATGCATTCTAAATGTTTTTTTGGGACTGTCTTATTGCCTCATTCTGATTTGATGATATACAAAATGAAGATACAACTTAGTAAAGAAAATTGCACCATTTAATTAATCTAATAATTCATCAATGGCAATAATATGAAACTTATATTTGATTATCATTTTGTTTAGCTTCCTATATTATGGACACATATGCCATGAACCATCCATTTTTTATAATAGCCACCATTGATGAAGAGAAAGAACTCTAGCTAGTTTGAATTATGCTTTCATCTAACATTTTTAGCCATGCACTCAATCTCACTCTTCTATCCACATGGATACCTCTAAGTCCTAATGTTAGGTGGCACACATAAAATTTGCAAATCAATTGCATACTTATGATTTCAAGAGGTGGAATACCCTTAGGCATATTTTGTAATACATTAAAATCAATTTTGATAAAATTTTGGAGATCCATTAGAGTGGTTGATATATTTGTTTAAGCAGCTAATGAACACAATAGTACAATTACACCTTGGTATCCCTTTTTTAACATTTTTGGCATGCTATCAAAGCTTATCACTTTACTATGTTTACCTTAGATACCTCCACGCTCAAGTTTTTTTCTTTACGACAAAAATCTTATGAAAAGATCTTGATAATTAAGGGGTTTTTTCCCAATGAATTTAACCATTGGACCCCTATTACAACATTGACACCATCCATTTGGATTGCAGTCATGGGACTCACTAAAAACTACTTCCCCAATATTGATATTAATATTATGGCACTTCCTTTAACAATTTATCATACCATCATCTACAATCATTACGCAAAATTTTGATGTTCATTATACAAAACAATTAAGAAATTTTGTCAATTTAAAATTGATGAATTTATGGGTATTACATAAACCAATTAATATCGTTACCTTTTCCATTTTGATATATCATTTTCTCTTCAGTGTTTTTGGAGTACTAATGTTGACCAATGCATGAAAATAGATTGTTGGACTAATTTCTTCTAACTCTAGATCTTGTGAAGTTTCCATTTCTTGATATTCCTCATATTCACAGTCTATGAAGAATAGTATATCATTGCATTTATGCCCCTTACTATACTTTATTTCATATTTGAATCATGGTCTCTCTACATTTATTACATCCATTTCATAACAAGTCAACCTTGTTGGTTTAAAAGAAAGAGCATGCCTTTCTCTATAATTATTAGTGATCAACATTCTAGTGGCCATATTTTTAATTTATTTTTTCCTTTCTAAACTGAAAGAATTCTCTACAGATTTAGCTTCAAAGAGACACACCTCATGTTGGATAATTTTCTTTATTGTTCACATAAATAGTTCTAATGAATTATCCTTGAAAGTATTTTTTACTCTGAGACTCAACCTTTGGAATTGTTGAATGTGCTTTGTAACTCGCCCTTTTTGTTAAATATTTAACAATTGACAAAATATTGTATTTCTCTTAATATCCCCATAACATGTTATCAATTCTTCTATAAAAATGGACCAAGATATAACAAAAATATTTTTCCTTTCACAAATCCATTGATACAATACATGTTGGTCTTTTTCTCAAAACATGGATTCAATATATAGATTCTATAAGGATGCCACTTGTTATAGATAAAAGTATTGTTCCATCTCAAATTTACATATTATAGAATAATTACCATCAAAATTCCTCATATTAATTATTATAATGTAGTATTTACTTGGCACAAACGTGAAGCCCTGATGATGTCGATCTTGAATTGAAAATTCATGCCCATGGTTTTGTGATTCAATATTTATTCTCTTTAATTGTGATAACATACTCCCTATATGATATTCATTCACAAAACCATGCTTCTCTTTATGTTCATGATTTTCTTGATTCTTTAATCCCTTTAAGGGGGATGTTTGAATATAATGTTTTGTAATCCGTTTATTTCCTCTCTGATGGATTTTTTTCAATTTTCCTTGACATTTTTCACTTCTTCCTTATTTTAATTTGTGTTATTTTATATTTCTTCCTTATTCTTCCATTTTTCTTTCAATTTTTTTTTTTGAAAACCTGATTAATCAACATTTTTCAACATACTACCATCCATGTCATTAATGTTCTTCTCTAATTGAGATAACCTAAATTCTAATTATTCACTTTCTTCATGACTCAAGGATGAGCCTCTAGTAGGCTTAATTGGTACAATAGCTTTCTTTATAGGCATGTTGGAAAATAATATTATTATTCCTCTTTACCACCACTATCAATAACACACAAAAATGATATTTTCTAATAAATAATAAGGTCACCTGTAAGTTATCTACCATTAAAACCTTAATTTGAAGAATATCTAAATGGATAAAGTTTATATAAATATATATATATATATATATATATATATATATATATATATATATAATATATATATATATATATATATTATATATAATAATATAAAATATTATATATATATATATATTAGATTTGAGTTTGTTTGATATGTAAACATTTGTAATATATGTCTCATCAATTCCATAGGTCATTACCTACCAAATTATAATTTCCAAAGAGAATAAATCATTAGCAACTTTCCACCCAAAAAAGGTAAAAAAAATGCCTTTCCAGAAGCAAAAATTTCTATAGCATGACATGTGTCCAATTCTTCAAATATTAATTATGAAAATTTGTGTACATGAGGTAATTCTATAGGTTTATTAAAATACATGAATATTTCTAAGTCTACAAAGTCCCAAAGAAGAATATATACCACAAATTCCATGATAACCTATTTAAAATTTATTTTAGTGTTGTTCACAAAAACCTTAATTTCCACGTGATATAATTCTAAAATTATAGAAAAAAAAAATTCTTAAAATTGAATCAAATGTTCATCATGATTTCTCGTCGGTACAAGTTTCACTATCTAAAACTTCCTGAAAAAATAAGTTATTACAAAATATATAGACTAACCTAGTTTTAATTGATTTGAGGAGAATGCAAATAAACTAATTTTATTAGATCATATATTAAAAATTATAAAAGCCCAAGATCTGAAACATAAACCATATATTCACCAAACATTATTTTCAATATGGTTCAACTTTCACTATCTAAAACCACTTAGAGAAGAAGTTATAGCAACAATTTCAAACTAAACTATTTTGAATTGATTTTAGAGTCATTTAGGAAACCTAACTTCCTAATATAATACCTCAAAAATATAGAAAACCAAGATTTGGAGTTTAAAACATATGTTATCCAAAATTTCTTCTTCGTATTCTCTAAGCTTCGCCCTCTTAGACCTCCCAAAAAAAGGTTATAATGAAACATTGACTACAACCTATTTGAAGTAGAAAAACATTAGGATGATGAGATGTGATTCAAAAAATTATGAACCATGTGCCTTAAAAATGATAAGAAACCAAGATATTATATTCATCTCTAAGGGGGGACCTCCTTGGACAATGAATACAATGTACAAGACAATGTTTCATGACCTTAACACTAGATCTCCTTAGTACAATATTTGATGATTTAAGACTAGGTCTTCTTAGTATATATAGAGGAGACATATGGTACAATCATAATAAAATGGGATGATGGGAGGTTATAGCCTAAATAATAATATATAAAAAAAATCTAATCACTAAATATCTAGGACCTAATAAAGAGTTTTCATACTCATATAAAAATATTATAATACTGAAGAATATAATATAATGATAATATATATAAAAAATCTAAATTTAATAAGTATTACCGAATCGGCTTTCAAAAATATTTTAAATTAGAACAAAGAGCATATGGAGAGATCAATCGAATCTATCTCTCACATTTACCTTTCCACGAAGCTTGTAGATAGAGTTAGTAAAGAACAAAAGGTATCTGAATTAATTTTATCAAGGTAAATTCAATTGAAGCTTTAAGCCATAATATGAATCTTGTTATTGAGAAATGTCATATACATAATGGACTACAATAAAGGAAATTATCATTGTAGTTATGATTACTAGAGGTTGAAATTTAAATTCCCTTGTGTCATTATTCTCGAGTCATATATTTCCTATACCTTCTCAATCCATAAATTTAGAAGGAGGCTTTGGTATTGGGTATGAACCATTAGAACCATGGATGGATGGTGCTGCAAGAACATCCAGCTAAGGGAATGATGACCGAGTGTTGGTCTCAGTCAAGGAGGATAGGTTCAAAGTATTTTAGTTTCATTTACATTTAATGAATAAAACAATGTCTAGAAACTAGTTTTATTTTATTATTATTAGTTAAGGAATATTACGAATAGTACAGTTAGGATAGTGTCATAGCAGTTACATTGTTTTGTCATTTTCTTAGTCCATTTTATAGATGTTTGTTCATAAACAAAAGTATAATATTGTAAATCCTACAGCACAAGAAAACCCAGTATGATCATTGTTTGTGTAACTACAAAGAGTAATTGTATGGTAACCAAGAACAGTTTGAGTAACTGTTTAAACATGACATAAAGACCACTATAATACATTCTGGAGGGGTTCAATACATGAGAAGAGAAATAAAATATAAAAGAGTAATTTCTTTCATCTGAAATATCTGAATCCATCTCTAATAGTTTGTCATGACATTCATTTATTTTTCCCCTAGACATTGAGTAGGCAAACTAAGTAAATATTTTGTGTTCCTATCTATTGCCTTTTGTTTTCCTTTCCAAAGAACAGAGAGCAAATAGAGAAATTAAACAAGCATTCCAGCATAGAGCCTGGCAAAAACCACAATGGAGTCCCATTGAATGAAATCAAACAACACTGTAAGCAGTCGAAAATGAATGAGAGAGTACCCACTGAATAACGACCCCAGGACAGAGGTAAACGAATTATACAAAAAGAGTTTCCTATTAATTCTTTTTCATTAACAAAAAAATATTTGTATACACTCAACAGTCCTGAGATACCCATTAAAAACAACGGAAAGAATATTACAAAATAGTAGAACCCTGAGAGTGAGGGTTTGGTCGGCCACCACCAAAAGGTTGACCATAATTACAATTTCTCAGGATACAAAAGAATTTTCATATACAAAATTGAATCCCAGGTCGCACAATAGCAAGAAAAATCGAATGGAGGAGAACTGGTACTTTGAGTAGTAAACTGACAAAGGCCACCTAACTAAAGAAAATTGACAATAGTAGCAGAGAACAAGCCTACCAGAGAAAAATCTCGTAGCAAATTCATTGACCAGGCTAGTGAACGAACCCCCACCTGCACAAGTGAGCCAATTGAGTACTGTTAGCTACATGCGCACAGAGTAAAGCCAAAAAATAACCTAAAAAGAAGAAACCTAAATGCACAGTTAGAAAAATTGTTTTAATTGAAGAGTATTTGCATGGGAGGAGTGAAACTCCACTGAGCCACAGCCAACAATCAAACCCTGTAGACCAAGGAGTAGACATTGTTAGAGCCGAAGGAAAAAGAAGAGGGTAAGAAAATCATGGAGGAACAACTTACCTCATCAGGACTGTGAAACTGAGGAGGCCATAGTGACCGTGACCTAGAATGCAAAACAGGCACCCATTAATCGAAGCTAATAACCATAAGAACTATAATGGAATGAAAATAGTAGAACAGGGGAAAGTATAGTAACCGAGCAGATGGAAACAACATCAACCCTCCTATACAGAGGAGGAAAAGCTCCACATCGTGCCCAAGTAACCAAGCAACGAAGTCAAAAGAAGAAGCGAAGGTGTCATGCCAAAAATCAACAGAACCCATAACTGGTCACACGTAGACCCTGCTACCAAACCCCATACAGTCGCGGTGCAAACCCTCACTACCAGTCCAAACCCTCAGCGCAACGAAAACACAAGTGAAAAATGAAGAAATGACAAAGAACCAAGGGTTTTGGCCATAACCAAGAGTGGGAAAATAGTAACCGAGGCAAGTACACATTATTGAATTCTGACATGAATTCCATCCAACAAATATCTAGAACAATCCTATGATTAGCGCCCAATCAAATGTATTAAACCTCAAATTATTTGCTAATCATTCAATCATTGATTCAATCATTGTTATATCATTGTTAGACATAATAAAGTGAAGTTACGGGTTGGTCCCATCATAGTGGTATCAAAGCAGGATTTAGATTTTTTCTTGAGAAATGGAAGTTGGAAGACGAGGACATGGAAGAGCTACTCAGAGAGTAGCAAATGAAGGATTGTGAGAGGAAATCAGGATCCTTACTGCCCGTTTGGAGGTAGTTGAAGTGGGAAGGAGAAGGGATCCAGAGGTAGGAGATGACAAAGACGAAGAAATTATAGTAACGACAGATGGATCGGATGAAGAAGGGCCAGAAATGAGATTGTTGAGGTTGGTCCTATTGGCGAGTAGCAATCCTAAACCAGAAATTCCAAATTATGATGGCAACTTGTCCACAAAAGTTCTGTTGGACTGGATCAGCGCACTGGACAAATATTTTGAGTGTGAAGAGGTCAGTGAAGATCAGAGAGTTAAGTTCACTGTAACAAAGCTAAAGGGACATGCAGCCCTGTGGTGGGACAATGTCCAAGCAGAGAGAAGAAGGATGAACAAGTTGCCAATAAAGAAATGGCCCAAGATGTTGGCCAAGTTGAAAGGCAGATTTCTGCCCAAGGATTACCAGATTGCACTACATAGGCAAGTGAAAAATTTGAAATAGAAAGGGAAGACAGTAGGAGAATACATTGAAGAATTCTATCGGGTAAAATTAAGAGCTGGTTATACAGAGGACACCCCAGAGAAAACAGCAAGGTATAGAAAATGGTTTGAGATTAGAAATATTAGATGAAATCAACATTCTTTCCCCAAAAAATATAGAAGAAGCATACTAGACTACTACGAAGGCATAGGATAAGATCATCAGAAAACAAAATGCTAGGAGAGGATGGGGAACTGACAGAGGAAGAGGACAATCTTATTACAGAGGGCGAACTACCAGCAATAGTGAAGAAGGAAACATTTCCAAAACTTCTGGGATAGCAGAAAAAGGTGACAACGCTAGAGGTGGAAAGCCATATCAGCGAGGAAGATGAAATGGCTGAGGTAAAGGAGCTAACTATCAGTGGTACAGGTGCCACAAGTGGGGGCACAGATCTTTTGAGTGTCATGAAGTGGAACAAGTTGCACAAAGAGGTGTGTATGTCACACAACCAGAGGAAGCAGAGGCACCCCCACAGGAAGCAGAAAATGTGCCAAAAATAGGGAAAGCCTTAGTTTTGAACAAAGTGTTGCTGAAACAAACCAAAGAAACATCTAAACAAACTCAAAGGAAGGCATTGTTCTGGACAGTTTGTAAGTCACACGGAAAATGCTGTAAGTTGATTATCGATAGTGGGAGCAATGATAATCTGGTTGCCACAAAAATGGTAGAGAAGTTGGGGTTGAAATGGTTGAAGCACCCCACTCTTACAAGGTATCATGGTTGCAGAAGGGCCATCAACTATTGGTGGATTAGCAATGCAAAGTTGAGTTCCATATTGGTAGATATAAGGATAAGATTATTTGTGATATAATGTCGATGGATGTATGTCATATACTGCTAGGAAGGCCATGGTAGTATGACAGGAAGGTAGTGCATGACGAGAAGGCAAACTGCTATAAGTTTGTCAAAGATGGAATCAAGCACACGCTTGTGCCCATCAAGGAAGAAGAGACAGCGGAAACAAGTGGGATGAGAGTGTTACTAATAGGTGGAAAATAGTTTTTGAAGTAGATTGAAGATAGTGAAGTGAACTATGTTGTTGTTAGAAGAGAAAAGATGGTATTGTTACACACAGAAGTGTCAGATTTGTCTATGGAAATTCAGCAGATGCTACAGGAATTTAGCGATATAGTAGTGGACGACTTACCAGATAAATTGCCTCCCCAAGAGAAGTGTAAGTCATCATATTGACTTTATACCCAGAGAAAGTCTACCAAGTAAGGTAGTGTATCGGATAAGCCCCAAAGACAATGAGGAGATCAGAAAATAGGTGCAGTAATTGCTAGATAAAGGGCTAATAAGGGAGAGTTTGAGCCCCTGTGCAGTTCCAACAGTTCTCGCTACCAAGAAAGGAGGAGAATGACGAATGTGCATGGATTTGAGGGCCATCAATAATATTACCATCAAGTACGGATTTCCACTGCCAAGGATGGACGACACGATGGACTGCTTGAGTGAGGCAACATATTTTTCAAAGATTGATTTAAAGAGTGGGTATCATCAGATTCAAATCCAGGAAGGGGATGAGTGGAAGACAACCTTCAAAACCAACGAAGGACTGTATGAGTGGCTGGTAATGCCATTCGGATTGAGTAATGCACCCAGTACCTTTATGTGACTGATGAAAAAAATGCTGAAAAAAATCATTGGAAAGTTTGTAATAGTGTACTTGGATGATATATTAATCTTCAACAAGACGAGGGAGGAACACTTTCGACATGTTCTAAGTGTGCTGGAAAAGTTGCAGTAGAATAATCTGCTAATAAATCTGAAAAAATGCACTTTTCTGCAAAACTAATTGGTTTATCTGGGTTTCGTGATTACAGAAAATGAGTTGAAGATGGACCCAGAGAAGATTGCAGCAATTGTCAACTAGCCATCCCCAAAAATCTATTTGAGGTACATAATTTTCATGGGCTGGCAAGTTTTTACCGTAAATTTATAAGAAATTTTGGTGAAATCTATGCACCTATGTTGGACACTATAAAGAAGGCAAGTCATCCTTTTTGTTAGACTGAGGCAATAGAAAGGATTTTTCAACTACTGAAGAAGAAGATCATAGAAAGACAGATCCTGAGATTTCTAGATTTCAAAAATATTTTTCAGGTTTGTTGTGATGCAAGCGGTACGACCATTGGAGTTGTACTTAGCCAAGAAGACAAACCTGTTGCGTTTTTCAGTGAGAAGTTGAATGAAAGCAGGTAATATTATTCATCATATGACAAGGAATTCTAAGCGGTAATCCAAGCACTGAAGCATTGGAGACACTATCTGCTAGGGAATGAGTTTGTTTTATTCTCGGATAATTCTGCACTGCAATATGTGATGCAACCGCACAAGCTAAATCACAAGCATGCTAAGTGGGTTGAATATTTGTAGTGTTTCACCTTTGCGTTGAAACACATTAATGGGCATGCCAACAAGGTGGCAGATGCATTGAGTAGAAGAGCCTTGCTCCTGCAGGAGAGTACGATACAGGTGTTGGGCTTTGAGCATTTGAAAGACTTGTACCAGACTGACATGGATTTCAAAGAGGCTTATGAAGCCTATCAGAATCCCTTGCTGAGAAACAATAGTCCGTGGTTTGACTATAACTTGTAGGAGAAGCTATTGTTTAGAGGGGGACAATTATGCATTCCCGATTGCTCAATGAGAGAGAATATCATTCAGGAGAAGCACAGTGGAGGTCTAGCCGGACATTTCGGCATAGAGAAAACCTTAGAGTAGCTCAACCATTTCTATTATTGGCCAAAAATGTGAAGGGATGTGCAGAGATTTGTGACCAGATGTAAAGTGTGTCAGTTGGCAAAAGGACACAGTCAAAATATGGGACTCTACACGCCATTGCCCCTTCCAAGTAGACTGTGGAAATCAGTCAAGTTGGACTTCATCTTAGGTCTACTAAGGATGCAACGGGGTTATGATTTGGTGATGGTAGTAATAGACTGGTTTTCAAAGATGGCACATTTCATCCCTTGCAGAAAAACCAGTGATGCCACTCACGTGGCCCACTTGTTCTTTACAGAGATCGTCAGGCTACATATTCTACCTAAGTCCATTCTCTCTAATAGGGATGTGAAGTTTATAGGGCACTTCTGGTGCACCTTGTGGAAGAAGATGGACATGAAGTTAAGTTTCAGCTCTGCTTATCTCGCAGACCGACAGGAAAACAGAGGTGGTAAACAGAAGCTTGGGAAACCTGCTACGAATTTTGATCAAGGAAAACTCACGAATGTGGGATCAAGTACTTGCCTAGGAGGAGTTCACCTACAACGACTCTCCCAATCATATCATGGGTTACAGTCCTTTTCAGATCTTATATGGCATGCATCCTCGCAGATTTCATGAGTTACGAGATATAGGACAGCAGGAAAGACAGAGTGTTGATGGGGAAGACTTTGCCGATGAACGATCTCCACGAGCAAGTGAAAATAAAGTTGCAGGATAATAGTAAAAAATATAAGCAGCGAGCAGATTTGAAATAGAGAGAGTTGCAGTTTAATGTGGGGATGAAGTCCTCACACAATTGCATAAGGATCATTTTCCTAGAGGTGCATATAAAAAGCTAAAGTACAAGAAGATAAGCCCCTACAAAATTCTCCGAAAATTTTTAGCAAATGCTTATGAATTATAACTGCCACCAGGAATAGGCATCTCGCCCATCTTTAATGTGGTAGACCTGTTTCCATACACTGTTGATCCCGAGGAAGACAGTACCACATGACACATAGAATACATGGGAAGGGAGTGATACTTGGATGAGACAAATGCCTTACACTTAGCCCCTCGAGATCGAGAGGATTCTCGACACTTAGGTGGCCAAACGAACTTGGCAGAAAGAGTATCTGCAATATCTGGTCAAGTGGAAGAATCGTCCTATTGAGGAAAGCTTGTGGCTTAATGCTAGATAGATAGAGCAGGTAGGTTATTCAGTCGAGAAGCTCATGGACCGGAGTCATGCATTTTTCTTACCCCGGGAGCCTGATGTAGGAGGATCCAGCTAAGGGCATCATGACTGGGTGTTGGTCTCAGCCAAGGAGGACAAGTTCAAAGTCTTTTGGTTTCATTTACATTTAATGAATAAAACAGTGTCTAGAAACTAGTTTTATTTTATTATTATTAGTTAAGGAATATTAGGAACAGTACAGTTAGGATAGTGTCATAGCAGTTACATTGTTTTGTCATTTTCTTAGTCCATTTTATAGATGTTTGTTCATAAACAAAAGTATAACATTGTAAATCCTATAGCTGAAGAAAACCCAACATGATTATCGATTGTGTAACTACAAAGAGTAACTGTATGGTAACTGAGAACAGTCTCAGTAACTATTTAAACACAACATAAAAACCAATGTAATATGTTCTGGAAGGGTTTAGTACATGAGAAGAGAAATACAATAAAAAAGAGTAATTTCTTTCATTTGAAATATTTGAATCCATCTGTAACAGTTTTTTGTGACATTCATTGATTTTTCCCCTAGACATTGAGTAAGCAAACTAAGTAAATATTGTGCATTCCTATCTATTGCCTTTTGTTTTCCTTTCTAAAGAACAAAGAGAAAACAAAGAAATTAAACGAGCGTTCCAACACAGAGCCTGGCAACAACCACAATGGAGTCACATTGAATGAAAGAAAACAACAGTGCGAGCAGTCGAAAACGAACAAGATAGTACCCACTGAATAACAACCCTAGGACAAAGGTAAACGAATTATACAAAAAGAGTTTCCTGTTAATTCTTTTTCATTGCCAAAAATATATTTGCATACATTCAACAATCTTGAGATACCCATTAAAAATAGTGGAAAGAATATTATGAAACAGCAGAACCCTAAGAGTGAGGGTTTGGTCGGCCACCATCAAAAGGTCAACCATAATTACAATTTCTCAGAATACAAACGAATTTTCATATACAAAATTGAATCCTGGGTCGCACAACAGCAAGGAAAATCGAATGGACTAGAATTGGGACTTTGCCCAGTAAATTAATGGAGGCCACCTAACTAAAGAAAATTGACAATATTAGCAGAGAACGAGCCTATCGGAGCAAAATATCGTAGCAGTTTTGTTGACCATGCCATTGAACGAACCCCCACCTGCACAAGCGAGCCAATGGGGTACTATTAGCTACATGCGCGCAAAGTAAAGCCAAGAAATAAGCTAAGAAGAAGAAACCTAAATGCGCAGTTAAGAAATTGTTTTACCTAAAGATTATTTGTGTGGGATGGGTGAAACCCCACTAAGCCACAACCAACGGTGAAACCTTGTAGACCAAGGAGTAGACATTGTTAGAGCCAGAGGAAAACAAAGAGGGTAAGCAAATCATGGAGGAGCAACTTACCTTATCAAGACCGTGAAGATGAGGAGGCCAGTGTGACTATGACCTATAGAACACAAAACAGGCACCCATTAACCGAAGCTAATAACCAGACGAACCATAATGAAATGAAAATAGTGGAACAGGGGAAAGTATAGTAACTGAGCAGACGGAAACAACAACAACCCTCCTATACAGATGAGGAAAACCTCCACATCGTGCCCAAGAAACCGGGCAACGAAGTCACAAGAATAAGTGAAGGTGTCATGCCAACAAATGGCAGAACCCATAGCTGGGCACACATAGACCCTGCTGCCAAACCCCATATATTCACAGAAGAAACCCTCACTACCAGTCCAAACCCTCGGCATAACAAAAACACAAGTGAAAAATGAAGAAATGACAAAGAACCAAGGGTTTTGGCCATAACCAAGAGCGGGAAAATAGTAACCAAGGTGGGTACACATCATTGAATTTCAACATAAATGCCATCCAAAAAATATCCAGAACAATCCTATGATTAGTGCCTAATCAAATGCATTAAACCTCAAATTATTTGCTAATCATTCAATCGTTGATTAAAGAATTTTTATATCATTGTTAAACATAATAAAGTGAAGTTATGGGCAGGTCCCATCAGATGGTATTGTCAAAGCCCTTTCACTGTGAGGATTGAATCTTATCAAGGAATTTTAGGAGAAAAATCTATACTACTCTTGTTTTCGTGTGTTATACTTTTGGGTTTAGTGGTAGTTGAATCCAAATTCATCGAATTGGCATGCCAATTTAGTTAAAATATAATTGTTTCATATGAAAATATTTGGTAATTAGTGTTTGAAATTCTAACTGAAATTGGTAGCATAGCTATCATTGAGGGAACAACAAGGAACCTACAAAGAGTAACCTTCATAGTGACCAGTGAGGGAACAATGAGGAACCATCGAAACGAACCTGCAAAGCAACCAGTGAGGGAAAAATGTGGGAATAGTGAGAGGGACCTGTAAAGAAATAGTGGGACCAATAGAGCAGAGGAGCAGTGGGAAGCAGAAATTGGGGGATTTTTATTTTTTTTAGAAACAAGGGAGCTACATTTTGTCAAAAAAAGAGCTAGAGTAATGTTTGTGGGTGTTTCAGACCCACATCTACCCCTTTTTAGTATATTTTCTTCTACGAATTGTTGGTGTTTCAAACCGGAAAACAAAAGCAAGAACCTTGCAAACCTTGCACCCTTAAACTTTTGTTAAAACTCTCACAACGGGCAAGCGAGTGTTAAGATAACTTGATATGGGGACAGGGGGGGAAATGCAATGGAAATTGTGGTTTTGGTGGAAACTAAATACCAAGGAAATAATGATTTAAGAACAAAAAACACTTCAAGAAGGTGGGATGTAATAGGAATCCATCAAAGGAAAATATTGAATTGAGTACTAAGGAGACTGTTGAAGGAAAGTGAGTGCACATCTTGGAATCCCAATGTCCAAATGTCAGGGGGGATAGGGAACCCTATTACCACATTATTTCAGGGAATATAAGTGGGAATTGAATCCCTTTCTCCTAGAGTTTTCCCAAGCCAATGCATTTGGCATAAACGAAATATTAACCTTTGTGAATGAAAAAGAGTACAAGGGGATTTTACCATGCAGACATGCCAAAATGATGAGACAGTCATAGAGAAAAAAAATCACTTGGATCTTACCAAATACATCTAAAAGCAATACAAATCTCACGACAAAAAATATTTTGTGAGCAGTAGAGAAGACAAACCAAGATGGGGATTTTAGCAAGAATAAAGAAGTCTTAACAAAACAAGAGAAACTTAGGTCAAAGAAAAAGGAAAGTGAAGATACTTTAGCAAACAAAGAGGAGAATAATAAGGACACACACAACCCCACAACGATGTCATTGTTGTGGTTGTCAGAGCCCTACGTAAGTGAATTCTTGAGCATGAAAAAAAGAATTGAGTATATTGAGCTAAAGGGACAACTTGAAAGAGAAAATAAGATCCTCAAAGAGTAGGTAATAATATTACAATACAATATGTAAAGAGGGTTGTAAGAGTTGATCACGCTGAAACAAGAATTAGAGAAAATGAATGTAGTAGAATAAAAGGACATAGGGACAAGGAAAAATAACAAATCATATGAGGTGGAATGATTTAAAGCAACACTTACAAACATGGAAATGAAAGAAATCAAATTAAATCAACAAATAGAAGAATCAAAAATTTAGGTTCAAGTGGTAAAGGAACCATTGGTTGATAAAAAGGAAACTATGGACAAACAAATCAAGATGAAAATAAGAGAAGAAAGAGCTAGGGTGGACAAGGCCAAAAATGTCATCATCAAAGGCATAAAGGAACAAATATTTTAGCAAGGGAGTTTCTCAAGGACAAGTTGAATTCGACATGTTATATTCAGCAAGAAAATATGATTAGTAGGAAGGTAGAGAATGGAAAGGATAGACATGTTAGAGTTTCTTGAAAAAGTATATAAGACAAGATGGATATCCTAAAGAATAGAGGGCTACTTAAAGGTACTCATATTTCTCTAGATGATGACTTGACACTTGAACAATAAGATGAGCAAAGGAAGGAATGGAAAAAAGTAAAATGAAAAAGAGATGCAGAAAAATGGGCATGGTTGAAAAGTGGGAAAGCCCAAGTCATTGAGTGCTTAATAAATCAAAACTGGGGATTCAAGGCTACACAGGCATATTTAAACATCATGAGTTGGAATTGTATAGGTTAGCCATAAAGGACAAGACCGGGATTGGGGCCCATAGCAGAATGGAAAGATATCATTATGTTGGAAATAATACTAGGGGAGGGAGGGGGGTGAATCAGTATTAGCAAGTCAATAATATTTCATTTCCATAAACAGATTCATATACGCTGCTTCAATTAATGGAACTTGCATGTATATGCAACTATATTTAATGCAACTAGCATATATCTTGCAAACTTATGATTCAATTAATCCATCATATGTTGATCTTTTAATTAGTGCATTACAACAATATAAATAGTAACCAGGTGCAATAAAAACATAACAGACAATCACACACATGAACACAAGATATAAGGTGGAAACCCAATGTTGGTGAAAACCACCTGCTGCAATCATCTCTATCTTCTTTTTAATAAGGAACTTCTTTTTACAATTTTTGTATTGGTGCAGACTTATACCAGTACATAGGCTTCTACCTAAAGAATTCTACAACCTTCTCTCATTCTCTAGCTTCTCTTGGAAGGGAGCTACAACCCCCTAGCTCTTGTACTGACTGATATGTTTACTAGTACATAGGTGCCGGCCTACAAAAAGATACAACCTTGTCTTTTCTTCTAGGGACCATGTTTCATAAATTTTTCAGACTAGATCCATCAATAACATCATTCAAACATCAAATACATCTTCATCAACCAATCTCCTTCACAACTAAATCAATCAATCACTTTTCAGAATGTTGTAACCAGAATACAATAAGCATAAAATAGTACCCAAAACCCAGAACATTGTAACAACAACCAGAAGTAGCTAAAGTATATTTTATGAGGTATACGCTACTTCAATGTGTCGAACCTGTGCGCATATGCACTTTTCTCAAGGTGAACCTGTGTACAGATCTACAAATCAAATTTAAGATGTATATGTTGTTTTGATATGTATAACCACCGTGTATACACACCTTTTCTAAAGTGAATCTGCGTACAAATCTATAAATGATGATTTAATCTTTACAACAATTCCAGACTTCAGTTATACCTAGATCATCATATTTACATTCTACAGCATGCACCAATTATTTAGATAAAAGATCAAAACCACACAAAGATACTTCACTTCAAGCCTTAAGATCTTGAGCCATCATTAGATTTTATCCTTCATCAAGCACTAAGGTTCCTCCTTGATTCAGATCCATCTATGCACCATAACTCGATAACTTGTATTCTAGATCTTGCTCTTCATTAGATATTCTTGAGTGCATTTTCCTAATGATCTTCTCCTCCTTTTATAGTCTTAGGCCTTACTCAATACCATGGACCAAAACCACTTAGAAACAATACCTTGGACCAAATACTTGGGGTCAACACTTTGGACAAGATAACTTGGACCAATAGCATGGATCCAAATACCATGGACCAAATACCATGCACCAAAACTAATTTTTCCAACATGTACACACCTTTCCTTCTATGAAAGTGTACGTGTACGTTATACGTTCCTTTTGGTCTTCTAACCTGCATGTACATGCGGCCTGATCAATGAGGAACTTGTGTATACTTTTCTTTCTTCATTCTGTGAGTCTGAACTGTGATCTATCATCTAAGTGAGTTTCCATCAACGACAACACCTGTGCCATAGTGCCAATTCTATGTCATAATGCCAACAATCTCCCCCTTTGGACTTGATGGAAACCCCAAGTCACTGTCCCCATTTGTCATCAAGGGAAAAGGGTTATGCTCCCCCTAAGTACATGTTGAATTCTCTGATGCGCTGAAGTGGGTTGATTGAGCTCCATGCTCGAGTCCATGCTCCCCCTGAATATAAGCAAGGTCTGCAAAAAAAATGTTCTAAAAGAAGAACATGACTCTATACATACATCATAAATGACCTTCCTATCACAAATGACTCATACATATATCCATCTCCCAACAAAGTGAGGATATACCAATTTTATACATGTCAAAACAAGAATATTGCATCATCCATCCCATGCATAGTGGGGAAACAAAATAAGTAGTTTCATGACCTTGACATTAAAAGATATACATGACATAGAGACCAAATATCTGAAACAAGACCATGATAGTCATCAACAACTATCATCAGTAGCATCTGTCAATCACCATCCAAACCAGCAACCATGATTTCCACCTCAACCTCTTCCACTTGAATAAAAAAAAACTGTGAATTTGTACCAAGATATTCTAAGATAATGTCAACAATGAATTATTAGAAGTATATGCTCCCCCTAAACCTATGCCATATGATCACTGTCAGACCCATATCAGACTCCTTTCACCCTAAGTCTGCCCCACTGCTTTTCTTTAACCAACATATACGTGACTGTATCCACATAAACCAGTGTATGTATGCAGATACGCTTCATGAAACTCACATGTAACCACTTTTCTCTGAAACAGATAAGTTTTGACAACAAGATGATGCATCAACTACTCCCAGCTTCTGTCTGAGATATTCAAATGTCTCTTTGGGTTGTCGTTTGGTGAATATATCAGCAACCTGTTCTTTGGAGGTAACATACTCCAATTTAACCTTTTGTTCAAGCACTTCTTCACATAGAAAATGATATTTGTTGGGTATGTGCTTGGTCATGGAATGCATGGCTGGATTCTTTGAAATATTGATGGCACTTGTATTATCACATAAAATGGAGATGGGTGAGGTACATGTGATCTGAATGTCTTGCATTGTTTTCATCATCCAAAGGAGTTGTGTGCAACAAGATGTAGCAGCCACATATTCTGCTTTAGTTGTAGATAATGCAGTTGAACTTTGTTTCTTGCTGAACCAAGACACTAAACTGGAACCCATATAGAATGCACCACCACTAGTGTTTTTTCTGTCATCAATGCTTCCTAACCATCTGCATCTGTATATGCATGAAGTGTTAGATCTGTATCTCTAGGATACCATAAACCAAAACTCTGTGTTCCTTAAAGATATTTGAAAATCCTTTTGACTGCCTAAAGGTGTGATTCCTTTGGATTGGCTTGGAATCTTCCAACTATTCCCACTGCATGCATGATATTAGGTCCGGTACCTGTTAGATAAAGGAAACTACCAATCATGGATCTGTAGGTTGGTTGGTGTACTTCTACTGATTCATAATTTGAGATGAGACTGCATCCTGTTACCATAGGGGTACATACTGGTTTAGAATCCTCCATGCCATATTTTTTCAAGATCTGCTTGAGATACTTGGTTTGTGATAGAAAAATACCATCTTTATTTTGTTGAACTCGTAGACCAAGAAAATATGTGAGCTCACCAAGCAGGGATATTTCAAATTCTTGCTGCATTACCAAAGCAAAGTTTTGACTCATGGATTCTTCATTGCTACCAAAAATGATATCATCAACATACACAACAATTATTAGCAATTTATTATTGTCAATTTTTGTATATAGATTACTATCAGCTTATCCTTTTGAAAAACCTTGTTGATGGAGGTATTTGTCAAGACAGTAATACCAGGCCCTTGGAGCTTGTTTCATACCATAGAGAGCCTTTTTGAGTTTGCATACATGTTTTGCATCATTTCCAAGGATGAATCCGTCTGGTTGCTCAATATATACTTCTTCTTCTAAGTCTCCATTAAGAAAGGCATATTTTACATCCATTTGGTATACTTTGAATTTCTGAAAACTAGAAAGAGCAAGGAACATTCTTATGGCTTCAAGTCTAGCAATAGGTGCAAAGGTTTCTTCAAGATCTATACCTTCTTGTTGAGCATATCCTTTACAAACAAGTCTGGCCTTGTTTCTCATAACTTCACCATTTTCATTCAGATTGTTTTTGAATATCTATTTGGTTCCTATGATATTCTTATCATGAGGTCTCAGAACTAACTCGTAAGTATTTTTCTTTTCAATTTGCTCAAGTTCTTCATTCATGGCCTTGACCAAATATTCATCTTTGCATTCTTCATTTACATTTTGAGGTTTGATGGAGGAAAGCAATGCTAGATAGCTTGAAGCTTCTCTAATAGTTCTTCTTGTCTGCACACCTACCTCTTTCTGTCCAAAAATTTGAGTCTCTAGATGATTTTTCTCAACATACTTTGATGGAGTCTTTTCTTTTGCCATTATCTATTCTTCTGGTGCTTCATTGATTTCTTCTTCAGAATTAGTCTGATTTGATGTGGGAGGATAATCCTCATCTTCTCCAGAATCTTTGGTTTTTACCTATTTTGGATTTTTGCATGCTTCATCAACCACAACATCAATACTTTCAATAATTTTCCCAAGTCTTTTCTTACAACACTTATATCCTTTACTTGGAGAAGAGTAACCAAGGAGAATAGCTTCATCTGCTCTAGGTTCAAACTTGCCAAGTTTTTCATCAATCCTTTTGATGTAACATTTGCTTCCAAAAAATTTGAAGTATTTTAAAGTAGGAGTCTTACCCTACCAAATTTCATGTGGAGTTTGAGTGTTGTTTACTCGAACATTTTCTTTGTGAGAATAGTGATAGTAGTGAATGCAGCTTCACCCCAGAAGGTTGCAGGAGTTCCAGACTCATCTAGCATATCACAAACCATTTGTTGAACATTTTTGTTCATCCTTTCTACCACTCCATTTTGCTGAGGATTCCTTACAGTGGAGAATTTCCTTTTTATTCCATGTTCTTTACAAAAGTCAAAAAATTCATCCGAGGTAAATTCCCCTCCTCAATCAGATCTGAGGCATTTGATTTTGTGATCTGATTCATTCTCAACCAATGCTTTAAAGGCTTTGAATTTTTCAAATGATTCATCTTTATGCTTTATAAGTCCTAACCAACACATTATGGAAAAATCATCAATGAACAATATAAAGTATTATTTTCCACAAGGTGACTTTTTCCTTGATGGACCACATAAATCAGTATGAACAAGTTCAAAAGGCTTACTAGCTAATCCTTCCTTTTCAGGGAATTGCAACCTCATTTTCTTACCAAATTGACATGATTTGCATATTTTATTTTTTGGAATGCTGATATTAGGAGGATCACGAATGTCCTGGAATTTTCTTGCTTTTCTTATTTGAGAGAAGCTTATATGCCCCAATCTTCTGTGTCATAGCTAGTGTTCATCATTTTTTCTTAGATAGAATTGTTGTTGTCCTCCCTTGAGTATGTATAGGTTGTTCGGAGTTCTTATAGATTTGATCATGGTTTCTCCTGTATCAAGCTCACGAACAACACATCCATTTGATCGAAATACTACTTCATTTCCTTGATCACACATTTGACTGACACTCAACACGTTATGCTTTATACCATCAACATACATAACATTCCGAGCTTTAACTCTTTTTTTAAAAGAACAGAACCTTTACATTTTATGACAATAGGGGTGTCATTTCCAAATGAGACATTTTTTTCCTTTTCTAAGGCATTATATGACTGAAGATTTTCTTTATCACCTGCCATGTGTTTTGAGCATCCACTATCAATGTACCACTAATTTTCTTGTCCTTCTAAATATAGGGTTATACCACATATTTCTGTTTGTGGTCCTTTCTTTCTCCATATTTTGGGATTTAATGAAGTTTGCTCCTTCTAAGATGTTTGCCGAAATTTACTCCTACATTTAGATTCTTCGTGACCAAAGTTGTTGCAGATAGAGCATTCTATTTCATTTTCAAGAAGAGAAAAGTTATTGTAGGTCCGTTTCATGATCCCAATCACATTCCTTTGATTTCGTGCTTCTCTAGTCACGATGGTCTTGCAAGCAACACATTGAGCAGCTTTGTTTCCAAAGTTATGACATGAAAAACATTGGCCATTAAAGAAGTTCCTGCAATTATCGAATCTACTGACCTAGTGATTGTAGTTGCTATTGATATTCATTCTTGAAGCAGATTGAGTATGATTTACCTGAGATTGATTGTAGATTATGTTCATCCTTGAAGTAAATTGAGCCTGATTTACCTCGTGATTTGCTTTATGCCTTTGTTGTCGATTCTCAAACTATTCACTACTCTTTGTTGCATCAAGATAGCTTTTAGTGGAGGTTGACGACTTCTGTGCTTGGGATGCTTCTTCAGTATATCCAAGACCTGTCTTTATCAAAGGAGAACGGTGCACTTTGATAATTTTATTTAAGGTTTCTGATCCTTTAGTAAATCTAAGATTGAGAGATTTTCTTTTCTCAATGTCCTTTCTTAGACCCACAATTTCACATTCTCGTTTTTCATTGTGTTTTTCTCTTTCAGCAAGTTGGAATGTCAGAGTATCTATAATCATATTCTTTTCTTTTAAAAATATTTTGAGTTTAGAGATTTCTTCATAAAGGTCATCTTCATCTAAAGCATCTAGGAAATCATCATCTTCAAAAGCCATTAGAAGTCTATAGTCATTACTATTTTCATATTCATCACTATTTGATAAATCATCGCTATCTTCATGTGTATAGTAGCTCTTCTTACTTACACTTTATTTTCTATTCCATTTTTTGATTCCTTACCTTTATCAAGCTTATCTTTATGAGGACATTTGGCAGCATAATAACCGACTCTTCCATAAGAAAAACATTTGAGAGGTAGTTTACCTCTGAATCTTCTGGAACCCCATTGATGGTTCTTGAAAAAGTTTGCTTCTTCCTCTCCTTATGAAATATGTCCTAATTCACTGAGTTCTTCTCTCCCTGAAGCTTTGAATGTGGCTTCTCTCATATCCAATGGACCTCCTTTTCTCATTTCGAAAGCAATTAAGATTCCGTGCAGCTGTGTCATAGTAATAGTCTGAAGATCCTGCTTTTCTTTTATGGCAGATACTTTTGATTCAATCTTAGTATACAAGGATCTTAAAACCTTTTCAACTAAAGTAAATTATTTTACCTCTTCACCCAAGTTCTTCATGCAATTCACAATATCATCTATACATAAGAAGTAACTAGTGATACTTTCATCATTGTGCATTTTGAGAGTTTCGTATTGAATTTTGAGAGTTTGCAATTTTGCACATTTTACCTGATTGTCTCCTTCATAGCTTAGAATGATCTTGTCCCATATTTCTTTGGCAGTTTTGAGCTGCATAACTTTGACAAATTCATATTTTGACAAACTCCCCAATAATGTATTGACAGCCTTGGCATTGGTTTCATATTTCTTTTTACCTACCATATCCGTAGGAATTGTTGATGGAAATGTATATCCTCCTTCCACAATTTCCCAGACATCTATTCCAACAGATTGAAGATAGGCTGTGGTTATTACCTTCCAATAAACGAAGTTGCTCCCATCAAAGATTGGTGGTCTAATGGATCCCTCTCTTTTGTAGTTACTCATGATGATAGATCTTCCTTCAAGCGATCAAGCTTCTTCTGAAGGACCTGCTCTAATACCAATTGTTGGAAATAATACTGAGAGGGGGCGGGGGTGAATGAGTATTAGCAAGTCAATAATACTTCATTTCCATAAGCAGATTCATATATTCTACTTCAACTAATGGAACTTGCGTGTATACGCAACTGTATTTAAAGAAACTAGTGTATATCCTGCAAACTTATGATTCAGTTGATTCATCATATGTTGATCTTTTAATCAGTGCATCAAAATCATATAAATAGTAACCAGGTGCAGTAAAAACAGAATAGACAGTCACACACATGAACACAAGATATAATGTGGAAACCTAATGTGGGTGAAAACCACCTGCTGCAATCGTCTCTATCTTCTTTTTAATAAGAAAATTCTTTTTACAATTTTTGTACTGGTGCAGTCTTATACCAGTATGCAAGCTTCTACCTACAGAAGGCTACAACCTTCTCTCATTCTCCATATTCTCTTGGAAGGGAGCTACAACCCCCTAGCTCTTGTACTAGCTGATATGTTTACTAGTACATAGGTGTCGGCCTACAGAAGGCTACAACCTTCTCTTTTCTTCCAGGGACCACGTTTCATAAATTTTTCATACTAGATCCATCAATAACATCATTCAAACATAAAATACATCTGTATCAACCAATCTCCTTCACAATTGAATCAATCAATCACTTTTCAGAATGCTATAACCAAAATACAGTAACCAAAAAACAATAACTATAACCCAGAATACTGCAACAACAACCAGAAGTAGTTAAAGCATATGTTATGAGGTATACACTACTTCAATGTGTTGAACCTACATGCATACACACTTTTCTCAAGGTGAACCTGTGTAAAGATCTGCAAATCAAATTTAATATGTATACGTTGTTTTAATATGCAGAACGAGTGTGTATAGGCTCCTTTTCTAAAGTGAAGCTACGTATAGATCTATAAATGGTGATTTAATCTTTACAACAATTCCAGATTTCAGTTATACCAAGATCATCATATTTACAGTCTACAACATGCACCAGTTATTCAAATAAAATATCAAAACCACACAAAGATACTTCACTTCAAGCCTTAAGATCTTGACCCATCATTAGATTTTATCCTTCATCAAGCACTAAGGTTCATCCTTGATTCAGATCCAACTATGCACCATAACCCAATAACCTATATTCTAGATCTTTCTCTAATAGATATTCAATGCTTGAGTGCATTTTCCTAATGATCTTCTCCTCCTTTTATAGTCGTAGGCCTTACTCAATACCATGGACCAAAACCACTTAGAACTAATACCTTGGACCAAGATACCTTGGACCAATACCATGGATCAAAATACCATGGACCAAATACCATAGACCAAAACTAATTTTTCCATCATGTACGTGCCTTTCCTTCCGTGAAAGTGTGTGTGTGTATGTTATACACTCCTTTTGGTCTGCTAACCCATGTGTACACACGGCTTGATCAATGAGGAACCTACATATACCTTTCCTTCTTCATTCTGTGAGTTTGAACTATGATCTGTCATCTAAGTGAGTTTCCATCAAGGACAACACATGTTTCACAGTACCAAATCTGTGTCATAATGCCAACACATTATCCTTATAGAAACCCATGATCACGATGCTTGTAGGGTTCCATAATTCGAAGGATACAATCAAATTTTAGTGTGGAATGAAGAGACTAGTACATGGAAAGGGCATGAAGGGATGGCCATTCTAATAAGAGAAATATGGAGAGGAAGAGTTAAAGTGGAAAAAGAGGATCGAAATAATCAATTTGTATGGATAAATATAATAGACATCGAAGTAACATTAAGGCTAGATGCATGTTACTTCACCCCAAAAAACTCAAAGTTCTACAAGAGGATAAATTTAGATAAATAAGACCCTTATGCTACTTTAGAAAGAGATATTTTTGTTTTGAAGATTTTAGGAGGTATAGTTCTAATTGGCGACTTTAATGCTAGGACATTGAACAATCAGTGCATTAAGTTAGGAGGTGACGGGAGTTTGGACAAAAATCCTCTTTAGATAGAGGAGAATGAAGAGAACATGTGGAAAATGACATCCAAGATGGGAATGGGAGTGTGTCGCAGTTTGGAGATGAGTTGTTAGGCTTATGTAACCTACATGACATGGTAATATTGAATGGCATAAAATCTTGGCCAACATCTGGTGGAATCACGTGTAAAACATACAATAGTCAAAGTGTGGTGGACTATGTAATATTCTCTTAAAGCTTTATTTACAAGTTGTTAGAGTTCAATATTGAGGCTTGTCCTATAGAGATGAACTCTAGCCATATGCCTCTCTGTATTAAGTTGGGCATACACTCAAGTGGGATATAGGAAGGGAATACCAAATAATGCCATAATAAAGTGCAAGAAAATGGAATAATCCTCATAAATCAAGAAACCCAAGAGTTCTTTTCTACTTCTCTAGAAAAGCACTTTCAGTGAGAGAAAACAACACAAAAAATAAAGAAAACAATGCTGAAATAGAATGCATTGGCAGCAATATGTTGATCCCTCTAATCCACAAAGCTTTAAAGTTGTGCAAAATATCTCGGCCTAAGAAGAGGGTCTCAAACACATTTCCAACTAATCCTTGGTATGATGAAGAGTGCAAGGCTACTAAAATATTCCTTAAGGAGAAGGAGGAAGACAGTGAAAGCAGGAAAAAGTATAAAAATCTAAGTAAAAAAAAAAAGAGAGAGATTTGTGTGACTTCAGGAAGAAATGAATTAATCTCTTTTGGAAAACAAAACCCCAAAGGATTTTTGTGGGAACTACAACAAAAGAGAAAATAAATAGATAATAATATCTTCGACACTCATTGGTTGGAATATGCAAATCTTCTCTATCAGATAAATCAAGAGAACAGTAGGCCCCCAATAATCAACTCTACAACTGTGTTATTTTCAATTGAAGATGTCAATTGTGGTATCAAATATTTAGTGAATGGTAAATCCCAAGACATTGATGGGTTATAAGAAGAATTCGTAAAATAGAGTGTTGAAATCTTGGCCCCAATCATCAAAAGGATCTTCCTAAACATCATGCAAGGAAATTTTATTGTTGAATGGATAACAATTTATGCTATCTCTCTTTTCAACTGTGGACACATCAATAATCCCTCTAATTATCGCACTATTAGGGTCAATATTCTTCTTGGAAAAAATTTTGGGAGCATGATGGAGTGCAAAATCAGCAGTTGAGAAGAAAAAGAGGGTAAAAGAGCAAAATGGCTTGCTAGTTTTAGGCCAAGGAACTATACAATTGATCATTGCATCACTCTTAGGAACTTCATCGAAAAAGTATGGGACATTCAAGGTGGGGAAGCCTTTTCTTGCAATGATTATTTAAAAAAAACATTTGACATTGTTCCTAGGGATAAGCTCTGGAGAAGAATGGAAGACCTTGGAATCCCAAATGAATATAGAGTTGTTGTCCATAAATTGTATGAGAATTTAGTGCTAAAATCAAAACTAAATAGGGTTTTTTGGAATTATTTAGTAGTGAAATTGGGGTCAGTCGGGGGTGTCCCATTTCCCCCAATATATTTGTATTGATAAGCTAGAAGAATGTAAAAACAAAACTAGTGGAGAGGCTACTCAACTAGTGGGGTATTTGGTGAAGTGACTTTTGTATGCTAACAATATTATCTTAATTACAAAATCTGCCCATGGTTTGAGATAGAATTTTAAGGCCTTAGAGATATTCTATTAGGATGATGGGATGCAAGTAAACACTAGAAAAATCAAATTCAAGATTTTCTCTTTGAAACAGAAAAAGCCACAAGTTAGTGTCATATTTGAGGAAAACCCCTTGGAGATAGTAGAAGAGTACAAGTACCTATGAATTTTTTTACACAATAGGATCAATGGTCCAAGTGGATGTTGGTGGCCACTGCTTATCCCACTTAGACCCCCACAACTATCTCTTTCAATTTTTTAATTTCCTTAATTGTAGCACAATTTAGTATTTTTAGCATTTTTCTAGGTCTTGAACTTCGAAAGTCGTTTTGAGGCCCTAACAATGTCATCCCAAAGCTATAGTCCTTGGATAGATATTTATAATGAGGTATTGTGCATGTCAAATGAAGATCGTATGCCAAAGTTACGACTCCAGGAAGTTGATGTACCAATTTACCCAAAATGGGGCCCATAGTTTGGCGCTTCATCTCCTAGGGTTGGGTTTTCAGATGTTTAGGGTTTTCCATTGTTTCTGAACAATAAATATGCCTTCGAGCCTCACTTTAAGATAGTTCAAAGGCATGTAGCCACCACATCTCTCCTCAGAGATAAGCTACCATCGCCCGAGCTAGTTTATTTCCATTTTTGTTTGTAAGCATATTTCAGTATTTTACATTAATGAAATGAAGTATTATTTCTATTGCATGTCTGGATTTATGGTTATCTCTATGATTTGTTGTGTTACTGTTTAAATCTGGATCAGTGGTATGGTCTGCTCTTTTTATATTTTTCTTTGCATGTCCCCAACATGGTCGAGATATAGGGAGTTAGGGCTTGAATTGGTTGAACCTTTATAAGACGAGACTTGCAAATCCCAATAGGCTCCCATGGCATATGAAAAGAAAGACGAGGGGGCAAGAGATCCTACCAAAATATTACTCGAAGAAGCCCTCAATTGACAGAGGAACGCGATGATGAACAACTTCACCCAGATCCTTCAGCGCCTACCCATGGGCAACGCATCTACTTCTGACAGCGACTCAAGAAGCACCACAATATTTAAGGTACAAGTTAGCTTTGAAATCCCCATATTTGAGGGTTAGATAGATGTAGATGCCATAGATAAATCGTTAAATCTACTAGAAGGGTATTTTCCTATTCATGATTTTTCCAGTTGGGAGAATATTACTTCCGCTCTTGTCAAACCAGCCCCCCACGTCAAGGATTGGTGGGAAACCTACTGCGAGAAGCAGAATGAATGTACGAACTCATTATTTTCAACCGCACCCACATGGAATTCATTTTGGGATGCCACTAAGGAGCAGTACTACACTGTCAAAATCTATGAGGATAAATACATAAAATGGACCATGCTACATCACAGAGGGGACCAAGATGTAATGAAGTTCACAAATATTTTTCATACCCTTCACACAAAGTTGGGTATCAAGGATTCTGAGTTGCATTTAGTACTCAAATACCACGTCTACCTACACAGGTACATCTAGGATGAGATGGAGTTCCTGAACATCTCCTCGCTCCACACGGCATATCGATACTTTGTCAAGATTGATCATAATTTTAAACAAAAGAAGCGAGACTTTCAATCTCCGAATCCGAAGAACAAAGGACAAATCCAAGTCAGAGTGACCCAAGACAACCCATTGAAGCTGCAAGAAAATAACAACACCACAAAGTCAAAGAAGGACATAGGAAAGTGGTGTGATTTCCATAAGAGCCCCACTCATAACACAAGTGAGTGTCGGACTAAGTAGTAATTGGTGGCCTAGTTGAAGGCTTCAAAATCATATGCATGTTCCAACCTTGAGTCAGAACCCAACAAGGGGAATGATAAAGGGAAGAAAATCATTCATGCAAATCCAACACCATTGTTGCCATTGCCAAAGATCCAGAAGAATGAGCTCGAAGATCCAAAAGTGGGGGAGAATATTTTACACTCACAAATGTGGGTGAAGGGTTCACCACTACAATTCATTGTCGATAATAGCAGCCAAAAGAACCTCATTTCAGTAGAGGTCGTGAATCGTTTGGGCCTACAGACTACACCACACCCATAGCTGTATAGTATTGGTTGGCTTTACCAAGAACAAGATCTCTGAGTCCTCCAACAGTACCGCCTTCCCTACAGCATCAAGCGCTTCATAGATGAGGTATTGTGCGATGTTGCACCTCTTGATGTTTGTGATGTATTATTAGACCAATCATACTTATTGAGGCGACATGTTGTGTCTGAGTTAAGGCCTCGCACTATTATTATTTCTTTGGGTATTTCATTATACAGGATATCAGAGGTAGCCCCATCTACCCCACCTCTTTGATCACTGCTAAGAAATGTAGCAAGCTCATATCCCAATATAGGAAATTCATTTTCTATGGGGTTCGCTCCCAAAGTAAGGGGAAGATTTTCGCCACATCCATGACCCTCGCGAAGGGTTCCTCCACACAGTAGCAGTAGCAGAGGGATACGGTAATGAAATAATACATGAACATCTTCCCCTCACCCACATGGGTACCATTTCATTGTCAAGTCAAGCATTCATTCGATCTGACTCCTAGAGCACCTCTACCCAATGGGTCAATATATCATGCTCCATTCTAAAAAATGCCAAGTACAAGTAGTGACATTGTCCACATCGGGTGCCACACAAGTTTGAAGTGGGTGACAAAGTCTAGTTGCATCTGCAGAAAGAATGCCTTACAAGAGCCCATCAGAAGCTTTGACCACTTCCATATGGTTCTTACACCATTACCAAGGTTGTGGGAAACAACACTTTGGAGCACAACATTCCCACATTCCTTCACTTGCAACGAGTGTTCAATGTGGACCACCCTCGACTATGCTTCCCACAATTACTGGACACATCACAGGTTGTTGAACAGCTCACTACGGACCAAGTTCAATAGAAGTTTCCTCATCTCATGGAGGAACTCAACACAATGGGGATAATTGCTTCCTATGGGGGGAGAAATGATCCAGGTGGATGTTGGCGGCCACTGCCTATCCATCTTTAACTGCCACAGCTATCCCTTTCATTTTTTCAGTTTCCTTAATTGTAGCACAGTTTACTATTTTTAGTAGTTTTTCGGGTCTGAACATTTAGAGTCGTTTCAGGCCCTAAATGATGGTTTTTGGGAAAACTGGGAGAAACATGGATCCATGCCCCAATGTTGTTAATCCCAAGGTTGTAGTCCTTGGATGGATCTTTCTAACAAGGTGTTATGCATGTCAAATGGAAATTGTATGCAAAAGTTATGACCCGAGGAAGTTGATGTACCAATTTACCCAAAATGGAGCCCATAGTTTGGCACTTCATCTTCCAAGGTTAGGTTTTTGGATGTTTAGGGTTTTCCATTATTTCTCAACAATAAGTAGGCCTTCAAGCCTCATTATAAGGCAGTTCAGAGGCATGTAGCCACCACATCTCTCCTTAGAGATAAGCTACCATTTATTTCCATTTCTATTTGTAAGCATATTTCAGTATTTTACATTAATGAAATGAAGTATTATTTCTATTGCATCTCTGTATTTATGTTTATCTTTGTAGTTTTTTGCATTCTTGTTTAAATCTGGATCACTTAGTTGGGAGACATGCATAACTAAAAGGATCCAGGGCAGTTGGATAGCTTCTTACCTGCTCATAAAAGATGCAAGAAAGCATAAATATAGGCCTGGAGAACCAAGAAAAATCTTTTTAGAGTGTTGGTTACCTCAGTTGTCCTATATGGATGTGAAGTTTGGGGGAGAAACATCTCAAATGACAAGTGGAAATAGCTAGAAAGAATTCAAAAGAACTTAATCATTAGCAACCTCAAAGTCAAGTCAATGGTCCCATATGAGATCTTACTAGTTGAGGTTGGAATGTTCCCGATGGATTTTTCAACAATCATATGTTTATTAATTTATCTAAAAAATGTGGAAAGAATGGAGGCACATCATTGGACCAAGATTATTATCGCAAAGGAGCTAAATCATAAGAAGAAAGCTTGGAGGAAGCAAAATGACAAATGGATGAGAAAAATTTAGGACTTCCATGTGGGAAAAATAGGTTGGTAGAAAAAAAAGCGATATATGTCAAAAAAATCAACTTGTGACAATCGCATGAGGAAAATACTTATTTGAGTGCGCAAATCAATGGAAAGGATAAAATTTTAATAGTGCAGTTGAGGAATGGATCTCACCATCTTAGGTGTGAAACAAGTAGATGGACAATCCCAAAGGAAGAGTGGGAAGAAAGAATTGGTATCTTTTGTAGGATAGGAGTGGTTGAAACCGAGTGTCAATTCACCATGGAATGTCTGGCTTATGAGGACACTTGTAATCAGTTTGAAAGTGATCTAAAGGTGGATAGTTTCTGCACATTGTTTGAGGAATCAAAGCTTCACAAAAATACGAATTTCTTGATCAAAATTCACAAAAAAGTGGTTGTCCTAGAGGGAAACTCGAGAGTGTGATGTCTTGTCTAATGTGGAGTTTGGGTTCCTTAAGCCATTGAGTCTCGTGGACATCATTAATCTAATCTAATCTAATCTAATCTAATCTAATATTGGGACATGAATCATCCAACACGAGACTAGATTACTGACTTACAACTACCCACTTATGCATTACAATAACATAATTTAGTACATGTGTAAACTTGTACTACTCGTGGTTCAAACGATCTAATGGTTGGTAACCATTATTAGGATCTGTTGTATCAATTAGTACTTGTTTACAGTTAATTATTATGCATACATTCTTTTACAACAAAGAGAACCTATGTAGTCTATGCTATAAGAGATCATGGTGTTCATACTTTATCTATGTTAGGGTTATAATCATTAGTTAGGATTTAAACAAACCAATAAACTCGATTATCAAGCTCCACTTTAATATTTACAATTATAGATCAACAATAGAAGTCATTGACTATTTGTAAGGGATAGAGTGTGGAATTTGTATTTATAGAGAAGGTTGAAGTGTAAGGCAGATAGACTTCTCAAATTGAAGGTAAAATCTTAATGATATTTCAGCTAATTGACTAAAATCCCATTTTTTAACCGAGTTACAAAGATTCAGTGAGGAGTGTGTCTAATAACCAACTGCATTAAGTCCATGGTTGACTCTGTTGTGTGCACTATTGAAAAAATCCAAATATATTTGGAAAAGGTGCAATTCATTTTTCATATTTAAATTTGAGATATTTAGATTATCCATGGTTGAATTTGTTGTGTACTAACATTAAAAACTTCCAAAATAAATATTTGGAAAGGTAATAATTAAAACATACAACATAAAAATGAAATCCACACCATACACATGCACATACTCAAAATTAATGAACTAATAAATAAAATAATTACAAAAGAACTATTGGCAGAGTCATTGGTCTCTTATTCCTCTCTCTAACTCACTTACCATGCCTCATGGGCTCACTTAGATTTATAGAAGTGGATATGAACACAAAGTAGGTTTTAGATTCTAAAAAAACTCCCATAATATCTCTCATGATCCATAACATCTTTTACCTAATCCCTTATCTCTAGATAGGACCTAAGTGACCCTCAAATCTCTCAACTCTTCCAAAATACTGTAATTTTCTTTTAATTACAGTAATTCTCATTTTCTTTTAAAACTATAAGAAACATACGTTAACTAATTAAAACCTGATTTACGAAATTAAATCATTTAGTAAACATTCAAACATAAGTTAAATGCTCATGGATTAGATGAGATATTTGGATTATGCACGAATGACTTTGTTGTGTACAACATTGAAAAATTGCAAAATATATTTGCAAAACGTGGCATTCTTTTTTCATATTTGGAGAATATATCTTTAGATCTTCATAAATATGAAGTAACTTATGATGACAAGGGAAACTTAATTGTTTGAAAGACATTGTGGATAACTGTATTAAGGGTGGAAGGGTGTTATAAATAGTAATGATATAAGAATGCTATAAAGAAAGTTAATCGTAGAGTATTTGTTTTTTAATTAAAAGGAAATTTATATTAT
>APFE031442301.1:239998-277421 GCA_000404065.3 Pinus taeda
AATCAATTTATTTTAATTTTAAAATAATTTTGATACTCAAATGCAAACCCACACCACAATTAATGTATTGGAAGCGATTTTCCACTCAACCAATTCCTCAATTAAAACAACTAATAATCAACTATCTTATCCCGTATCTTATCCAATGCCTACCCTTAATAAACAATTCACAAAAATAATAAATATAATATACATTTTTTATTTCATCAACATATATATAAACTAAATTATATAAATATTACATCATTTTCCTTACATTAACTCAATGCTATTTCAAATAATGAAACAAGATGCCAACACTACGTAGCAATTTCCACTAAGACACCGGGACGAGGATGCAACCAGACATAAGGGGCACTTGGGGAGTAAATCTCAAAATTTTAGAGAAATTATGGCTAATAGGAACACATTAATTTTTTAATATATATAAAATTTAAAATCCATATTCAATATCGAAATCATAATTATATTGATTTATATAATTAAATTAAATAATAAGATAATCCATGGGTACATTATTTTTATTTATCATTTATCCATAAGTTATTAGATTTAATAATAAAATACATTGATCAATGTTCATTATTCTAGAAAGCTATATTGATTTAAAAATTAAATTTGTCATTCATTATTCTAGAATCTGAATTGATTTAAAATTTTAATTTATAATTAGTCATTCTAGAATCTAGTTAGTACCAAGCAAAATAGATTATAGTAAATACCAATGTTATCAGAACTAAACTTGTGATCGAACCGAAAACCCTCTTAACCAAGAACCGATATGAACTAAAATGGAAGTGCTAAAAAAATGGATCCAAAAATTGATAGACAAAAATCACCTAAAATATTCAAATTTTAAAGAAAAACATATATATACATGTACATCCATATGAGTCCAAATAATTTATCCACAAATAAGAAAAAAAGATCACATTTATAGAGCATGCAAGTATGCACATAACCAAAATAGCATGAGTGCAATCCATATTTAAATCTAAAGATCAACAAATAGGCTCTATATAGCCTCTACCATCCAAAACAATCCTGCCGCAACAAATGCTAACATATCATCAAAATCATTACCTATATTGTGATCTTAGTTGTCAATATCACCCTTTAAGCATAAGATAGCAAAAATGTAACATGTCAAATCATAATTTTTTTTGAGTGATGGATATATTTTTAGGAGTCATGATAGAGGACTTACAACCAAATCCACTGACATCAAGAACATCAAGATACATAGAGTGCTATGTGCTTTTCATTAAATAGTAGTTCCATACCTTTGTACATGTAAAAATCCAATGGAATTTTTACAATTCCCATAATCTTTAGATCTTGAAAAACTATTAAGTCTACTAAATTTTGAATGAAAACTAAAATTCTATTTTTTCCATGTGAAATCCAATAAAATTGAAACCACTTTCAAATATAGTGAGTTATTTATTGAAAATGTCATTACCATAAATTGCATAACAATAATAAGACCATAGACTTAAATATTAGGCTTTCCAACATAAAATTCCTTGAAACTCAAAAAAAACTACTTTTAAATAGCTACTTCTAGATATCTTTGGAACGTACGCCCAAAGAAATATGTCCCCGAACTCTGAGAAAAGTTTCTCATGCGTCTACCCGTTTTGCCAAAAGAGAACGTAGGGAAACGTTTCCCCAAATATCCCTATCTCATGAATCTTAGAGTTCATGTGCACCCCACCCTGGGTAACACTGCTATGTAGTAGGACGGTCAATTAGTTTAAAAGAGATCTAAAAATTCAAATTTTATGAATGGCTTACAGTTTAATAAATACAGAAACAGATGCACACGGAGACTGTATAGTGTATGTCCATGGTACCCGTGATACACTGATAGGG
Source organism: Pinus taeda (assembly GCA_000404065.3). Taxonomy (NCBI): domain Eukaryota; kingdom Viridiplantae; phylum Streptophyta; class Pinopsida; order Pinales; family Pinaceae; genus Pinus; species Pinus taeda. Next base: position 241,874 of record APFE031442301.1, read on the forward strand.
CCTTTATGACTCTATAACTTATGCATATATGATCCCCGTCTCTTATGCATATCTGCTGAACCGTATTAACTGTTGTGGACGTCTCTGCCAATTTCTTAGGCGTCATAGGAAGGAGAGTGGCAAAGTGATGCGGGAGCAGCAAGCAATAAAGCAAGCAAACTGGACTAGAGGATCAGAATAAAAGAAAATCGTGATTTAAAGTAAAAAAATAAATTTAAAAAGAATAAAGCAGATTTAAAGCATGCATGCATGAAGCTTTTGTGGAGAAAATAAGAAAATGATAGGATTGATCCTTCATAAAATTCTTATAGGGGTGTAAGGATATCTTTTGTGAAGAAAATTGTGAGTGGGCAAGATGTAGCCCAGGGTGAATTCGGTTTTAAAGCTGAAAGGCCTTAATTTTGTCATTGTTTTATATAAATTATGAAAACTTGTTCGAGTGTTATTGTATATGCATGTGTTGCGAACTTGTCTATCACCATCGATCATTTCAGGGTCGATGGCGATCTATATATATTGTTTACGTGTTATATGTGATTGTTCTGTTGATGGCGGAATTTATTAAACTGCGTGATAAATTGTTACCGAGTTTGGCTGGAGAATGAAGATCCACGTTTTAAAAGTTAAATCGCTTCCGTTTAGGCTTGTGGGCCCCTAACCCACAGGTCGAGGATCAAGATTTTTTAAAGGAATTGGGATTTTGGGCAATCCCCAATTTCTGAGTTTCATCAGTTGGTATCAGAGCCGCAAAAGATTCTGCGAAAGGAGGTACAGTTCTTAATGAAGTATGAATATGTATGGTCTTTATATTTTGTGTAGGTAGCGGTAGCGGAAGGTGAGAAGATTTGCAGCAACCTAGAGGATGCCAAAAGACCGAGCGCGGAGGACTTGGTGAGGTATCGTGTAACAGAGGAGGCTGTTACTGCAAAGGTTGGTTGCAGCTCACAAAGTTCTAGTGAAGGAATGCAGTGGATAAAATTTCTAAAGACCAGGAGAAGCATATGACCAGGAGGTCATAAATTTTTGTGCCTCGGGAGTCTGATGCGGGAGCAGCCAACAGCAAAGCAAGCAAAATGTACCAGAGGATCAGAACAAAAGAAAATCATGATTTAAAGCAGAAAAATATATTTAAAAAGGATAAAGTAGATTTAAAGCATGCATGCATGAAGCTTTTGTGGAGAAAATAAGGAGAGGATAGGATTGATCCTTCCTAAAATTCTTATATAATTGTAATACCATAGGGGTGTAAGGATATCTTTTGTGAAGAACATTGTGAGTGGGCAAGATGTAGCCCAGCGTGAATTTGGTTTTAAGGCTGAAAGGCCTTAATTTTGTAACTGTTTTATATAAATTATGAAAACCTTTTCGAGTGTTATTGTATATGCATGTGTTGCCAGCTTGTCTATCACCATCGATCATTTCAGGGTCGATGGCGATCTATATATATTGTTTACGTGTTATATGTGATTGTTCTGTTGATGGTAGAATTTATTAAACTGCGTGATAAATTGTTACCGAGTTTGGCTCGAGAATGAAGATCCACGTTTTAAAAGTTAAATCGGTTCAGTTTAGGCTTGTGGGCCCCTAACCCACAGGTCGAGGATCAAGATTTTTTAAAGGAATTGGGATTTTGGGTGATCCCCAATTTCTCAGTTTCATCACAAAGTCCCTGCGCAGGCATATCTAATCAGAAATTCGAATTGCTGAACAATAAAATCTATATGTTAAAAAAGATTAGTTTAATCATGACTCGGAGGAGTTGCCATGAATGTTATGGAAATTCTCATTATATTTAGAGAAAAACCTGTAAAGATTTTTGTAAATCTAAGTTATAGTTATTGAACTTCAAAAATTTTGATGTCTCAAGAGGTTTTTGATGGTGCTGAATATATTTACACAACCAAAAGCATGATTCAAATATTACCTATATAAGACTTTTTGAAATATTTCTACCCAGATTTCAGTCATTCTTAACTTTCCTCCCAATTCCCCACTCAAAAGCATTGAGATTGAATAATATATTATTTTGCTTTGTTAAATAAGAACGCCCGCTAGATTGAGAGTGGTTTTAACATAGTTCAGTTGTATTGGCAAAAAAAAATCGAAAATTCATCGATACGATTCGGTTAGTATAACAATACAATAGAAAATGGTTTTAATGATAGTTACCAATTTCGGCGATATCTAGAAAAATAAAATTTGGAAATTCATCGATACTATTCGGTTCGTATAACAATACGATAATCTTAATACGGTACGGAGGATTTTTTGGTTGGTTGATTCAATTAAGTTAACAGTTGCCATGGTTCTCCGTTTCTTATTATGTTCAAACGCCTTGGTGTGATTATAGGCTAAGTAGAGGGCACGGCGCTTCACAACATTTTTTTAATCTCCTTCCATCAATTATGCTTAGCGATCATCCGCGGTAAAATAGATACATAGAAATAACCATTCCACTGGGTATCCACCGTTTCAGAGTGACCTTATAATTCTTATCTTATCAATAAACTAAAATTTTGTATTATAAAGTGTAAAATTACAGTTAAAATAAAAGTTTAATATTAGAAAGTTACTTGGAAGTAAAGCTTATATTTAAATGTAAAACTGTAAAATAGTTTTTTTTATTTGATTGATAACTATAACAGTTTAGGAAGATAGTGGTCACTGTAATAGTTAGTTTAGAATTTATTAATTTATATTATAAGTTATATAGAAAATAGTTTTATTTTAAGATTGGTAATTGTAAAAATGTCAAAATAGTTAATTTTATTTTTATTTGAATGATAGCTATATAGTTTGGAGGATAGTTGTTCACGCATATTTAGTTTAAAATTCAGTTAAAATTTAATATTAAAAGTTACAGAATTTATACTTATAAAAATAAAAAATGTTAAAAATAACTTTTATTTTTTAATTTGAATAATAGTTATTAGCATTTTGGAGGATAATTGGTCACTGCAATAGTTAGTTTAGAATTCAATTAAAGGGGTTCATATTTTCTGCCATTTTCACAAATATTAATCTGCATTGTTGATTAAATTTCGATTAAAAAATGATTGAAATATAAGTTTTTTGATATGTCGTAATCACTTGAGGGCTATTTTAAATATCCAATATCTTATATTTTACATTAAACTGCCATTTTCACAAATATTAATCTACATTGTTGATTAAATTTCGATTTAAAAATGATAAAGATTGAAATATAAGTTTTTTGGTATGGGGTAATCGCTTAAGGGCTATTTTTAATATCCAATATCTTATTTTTTACATTAAACTTAAGTTAGAAATTTTGTTATTAATATTTTTATATTTGACTTACATATTTTCTAAATTTACAGTGCTAATAAATTTGATGTACTTTCCTATTGAGTTCCGTTCAGCGCATTATATTAGATATCATTTTTTGGGATTCAAGTGTGTTAAGAAAGTCATTCATCTATGACCATTTCCATGAGATGTAGTCGTAAGTGACTAATTTCTCATGATTTTTGAATAGTCTACTTAGCACTCATTGCATTTTTTTCACTGCTTTTGGATCTTTTAAAATAGAGATAAAAAGTTAATATTGACAATAAGTAACATTTGACTTACACTTTTTCCAAACTTACAATACTAATAAATTTGATGTATTTTTTCACTGTTTTGAGATCATTTGAAATAGTGATAAAAAATTAATGTTGACAATAAGTAAAATCTGACTTACACATTTTCCAATCTTACAATACTAATAAATTTGATGTATTTTTTTCACTATTTTGAAATCATTTAAAATAGAGATAAAAGAAATTAATGTTGACAATAAGTAAGAGAGTATCCAAAGAAGTAAACATTCATTTTAATTTTTTTAAATTTTGGAAAAAAATAATAATTTATTAAACTTTATAAGATATATATTGTAGAATTTTTACCGTATTAAATTTTACATTATCAATTTTCTTCCATACCTAGTCAAATTTGACGAGTCTTATAATAAAAAGAGTTAACCCCAAATAATGTGCCTAACTGTAATTACCACTTCAACCAGTAAGAATATTTAAATTATGTTTTTGATAGTGAAAATAGATATAACATGATTAAAAAATGTAAGTTACTAAATTTAATTGTTATAACCTGAATTTACAAAAATTCTTACTAAATTTTATTAAAAACTTACCAAATTTCTATAATTCTCTAAACAAATTTAAAAGCCAATTAAAATTATGTGAACTATATGTTCACAGCCAGAATACCATTGAGATGAGGATGAAACCAGAGCCTCAACCATAATGTCGTGAAAACCTGAGGCACCCACCCTCATCTTCTTTATAAACCACCTATAAATTAATAATCTCGGTAACTACTCAAACACACGAAGAAATATATCACAGTTCAGACGCCATTGTATACAAGCTTCTAATCGTGATCCAACCTGGTGATATCCACTGGAGAGACTATCAATCCAAGTATTTTAAGTATGATAAGCGTTTTTTAAGAATTATAAGTACGAGTATTCTAATTTTTCTAAGTATGATGAGTTCTTTTTCTAGGATTTTTTGAAATGGTAAATTTTAACTTTCTAATTTATAAATAGAAGTGTCGCTATGATATTTGAGTATCTTAATTTATTTATAAATTTTAAAATTATATTTAAACAAACAAAACTTACTTAAAAAAAATATAAAAAAAAATTCCCACCAAAAAATAAAAAACCTAGTCATAAATCATTAATAACCGTAACAAAGTTCATGATATCAACAAGCTGCACTCAAAACTGATGATTGCCTATTACAACTTTTTTTTGGGTATTACTTTCATAAATTTAATAATAAATATATAAAAAAATAAAAGCTTTATTATATATATCATATATTTTTTAAGGATTACAAATTAATATAGATAATGATATAAGTTGGAAGTTTACATTTCTCTTCTCTATAATATTTATGATAGATATTTACAAAATTAAAATAATTGGATTACAAAAGAATGTTTTCATCATTAGATTAATAATTCAAAACTTTATTATTGAATGCTATTCATTATTAGAAATTCAATTATTCTCATTTCCAAAGACCAAGTTATTATAATAGGGTGGTTACAAAACTTCAATATTTTGTTTCATTAAAGAAATTTTGTACTTATAAGGTATTTATTTATATAATTTTTATATTTCATTTGCTAACCTTGCTTTTGATGTAGCACCTTTCGTTATAAGAATCTTTTGGTTTTCTATGTACCATTTCTCTCTAATTCCTCTAAAGTTAAGGAATGTCTTGAGAAATGTCTTGAGAATGTTGACTGGGCCTTTCCCCTTTTACGGAATGTCTTGAGGGTTCATGTCTTGAGGGTTCATTACAAGGAACTTATTTTAAAATTTCGAATAGAGTTTCAAAACCACTCAAGAAGAAATCATATGTTTTAATGCTAGAGAGCATCATCCAAGGTATTTCAAGTAATTATATTTCATTTTTCGGAATTTTTTATAATAATGTTTGAAAAAATATGAAGTAATTATAAACTTCTTATGGACTTAAAGGTGTTCTAATTATACTTAATAATTTTTCAAGGTAGTCCTAATTATTAAGTGAGTTCCCAATTATAAAGTGGGATGATACCTATTTTTTACCAACTTTAAAGGCACCTATGATACTATCATAACTAGTTTTATTAGGTTTTGTGAATTTTTGAAGAAATTTCCATATTCTCTCAATTTTTGAGGATCTAATATTATTATAGAGAATTTCTAGCAGTTTTCCAATCATGACGTTGATATGTCTTAATATTCATAAGGTAATGTTGGCCATAATTTTGTGCAATTCTATTATGCATTTCATGAAATTCCCTATTAGTGGAGTAGAGTGATACCATAATATCCATAAAATGGAGACTTGAAAATTTATTTCCTTATGTTGAAGGCCAATTATTTTAAGCTTGAGCTACAAAAGTCCATAATAGAATATGTTTCACTTTATTTGTTAAGACTATCTACTATTGGTTTTATATGAATCTGTAGAAACATGTTATAAAACATAAATAAATAAAAATACATGTATTTTAATCAACATATATAAGAAATTTTAGATTGATGTAACATTTCTTCATACCTATGCATGATGTTACCTCACTTTACAAGGAATCGCTCATTTTGTTTTTAATGATAAATATTAAATACTTAAACCTTGGTTTTTCACAGTATGATTGAGTGGTTTAGGTATTGTAGAGGAATATAAGAATTCAATAACTTGTACTAAAAACTTACAGCAACATGTAAGAACTTGCTTAAAATGATGTAGTGGACTCCTCAAAATAGTGTTTGTCACATCTTGAAATCAAAGAGCTCCAATGTGTGCATTTCTTTGAACTACATGCAACATCACTTAATGTTGTATTTTAGTGTGTTTTTGACTTGATACTGCATGCAACATCATTAAAAAATTATTTTAGTATATAATGTGAGTTACTAACATCGTTGCATAGTTTATTTTAGTATATTCTTCCTGGACTCATAATTCATTGATATTGGTTTATAAAATATTTGTTTTAACACAAATGAATATGTGTTGAGATTCATATTTCTTAAGGTTTCTGAGACATGATGTTCTTGCAGACATGATGTTCTTGCAATGGGGAAATTTTATATAGATTTAGGTCATAGATTATGATCTTATGAGAAGTTTTATATGGATGTTAGATATACCAAAATAAATTTAGGAATCACCAAGATTTTAGCCCTCATTCACATGCCTATTGGCAATGGAAAAATTTACATAAATTTAAACAAAAAAGTTACCACAATATAGTACATATAGATCCTCTCCCTTAGGATATATCGCCTTTGTAGGACACCCCTTCAAGAAGTTGAATATTTCAAAAACCTAATTATATTTTGTTACTAAGTTGCATGGTTTATCCTTAGAACATTTTCCATGTCCATACATTATTATTTTCCTTTATCCTTTGAGCCACATGCATGCATCCTTTAGGTATTATGTCAAGAAATAATAGATTAGATCCTCAAAATATAAGGATATTTTGCAATGAATAAAGGTAAGAAATATATTCTAATCTCTTACTTGTTTTAGTTTCTTTGAGCTATCGATTTCTTTTACAAGCTTTGATAGTGAGCTCCATAATTATGTATTTGATCCTATCGTCCAACCCTTCTCCCTTGCTAGGAAATGGTTCATTTGACTTTTTCCAATTGAACATTCACAAAAGTCTGGGTTCCTTTGAAGGCCACGATACCACCCCTAATTCTCTCCTACTGATATCTATTATTTGTAATCAATCCTAAAGGACTTTCTTCCTAATGTAATTATTGCTATGGTTTTTATTTTCTTGGCTTAATATTCACCTTAAACATTCATATAAAACAAATCTTTTGTTTTTTTTAGGATCATCCCTCCTACCCCAAATTCCATATTTTGATTATATACTTTTATGGAGGTTACCCTTCTACATATTTCTTATTTTGTGCATGAAATACGGCTTCATTCATTCAATCATTCTACTCTTGGAAATAGATTATTACGATTATAGTGTATACCTCTAAGGAATTTGTCCAGATAAAGCCTCTTCCTCAAAGGATTCATATTTCCATTTAAATAACGTTTTCTAGTTAATAGCTATTTTCATCACTAATGAAATATGTCACCAACATGATACTTTGATTTTATAGTGCAACATGCATATCTAATTCTCTAAATATCTTGGCAAAATGAATGATGAATTTTTAGATTCATGGATATGTACTACTAATAAATACATTAATTCTTACATCATATGGAACAAGCTCATTTTTTTCTCATCATCAACAACCATATAGAAAGTTTGAGTTAATATTTATGGTACTATTTATTTTGCACCAAAAATCTACATTAAGCTAAATGAAGTGAGCTCTACTAGTTCTAGCAAAAAGTGCATTTCTTCTTAGGAAGCCTTACATGATTATCTTCGATAATATTTTTAAATTGTAAGTTATCTATCCAATTAGATACTTAGGTGTTCATATCTTCACAAATAAATATGCCAAAACATGGAACATTATATTAAGCTTTAGATCAATCATCAAATCCAATTCTAGAACCATGACGCCAAAAGTGGTACATGTACTCAACTATAATTATGGTTTATTGCTTCCTTTTCAATCATGAATTATAATTATTTTTAGAGAAGCATACAAGAAAAAGGTTATCTCCATGCCTTTGTTATGGAATATAATGTATATAAATGTCATCACTTCATTCCTTCATTTAATGTTAAACATATCCCTAAGCCTATCCTTCACTAAAAACATAGCACAATCATTTGTACCCACCACCTTATATGCACCATTATAATCCATACACTATGGTTATTGACATATAATTCCATAAATTTTGGTATCACTATCATAAGACATAAAAACATGCGTAAATGACAAGTTATTACGATGAAAATCTAGATCAAATAAATTATGGAAATATTATCATACCCTTGATACCCTTGATTCTTCTTATTCAAATTAATTTCCTACATCTTCCCCTGAACCTAAAATTTTCCCTCTTCCATGACCCATTATAGGAATTCCTTCTTTTCTCTTAATAACTAAAACGAATTATTACCATTCTCTATATATGTTATTTGCTAACAATTTTCATGTGATAAGCCAAATCAATATGGTCATCCCTAACATTTTTAGCCAAGGAATCTCATCTCCCATAACTTTGTAACTCATTACGAAATTCCCACCATTCACCACTCTATCCATATCATCTAAGATTTGTAAAGTAGGATAAACCATTTTCACTAGATAATAAGCATTGTGAAATATTTGTCATTAGTCCTTCATGGGAATTTATTGATTCAAATGTCTCTCCAATAATGTACTTGATTTATTATTGGAAATTTCATATAAGTAACCATAATTTCTTATATGATGCATGTTGTAGCACCTATAATCTATGTAAAGGAGTAGAGGCTTATGGATCCAACTTTATGGAATTTGTTTCTTTATCATGATGTTGTGGTACAACAAGATAGCTTGTGTAAATGTGTCTCTCTCTTTATTTTACCTCTCACCAAGTTAACGCATCCATTTGTACCAAACTCCTTACAAACCCCCTATATATTAATTATCCTACTCATTCTTTGAAACTAGTATTATACCGCTCTCTTTTTCTTGTTTTAGACCACAATTTTCCTAAACATTCCTTATCCCATGCTTTATTATCCTCTATTTTAGACCCATTGAAGATATTTTTTTATTGTTACTATGATTCCCTTTTGTTATTTATCTATCTCTATACCTCACACTCTAATACCCTTAGTGATCTTATTTGTTATAATGAAATTATCTCTAACACCTCTACCAAATCATTGGACAATAGGTAATTAATATAAAATCATGATATAACCAAGTTGTCAACATGTTTTTATGCATCATTTCCTAGACTAATTATCGAAAGTAGGCCACATCTTGCATACTATTTCCTGTTCAACTAACCACATAGCACATGCTTTTCACAATTAGCTTGTAGTAGCTCATGGGATCAAAATGTTAGTAACAAACCACTACAATTTTTCAAAATACATTTCATCAAAAATGTACTCCTTGATATCCCTATAGTGCCCCATGTCATGATAAATATTTCTCATCCACTCAGTAAAACAAGTATATAAGAAACAATGCACCTTTCTTTATGTTCTTCTATGTAAAAGTGGCAATGTAGAACAATAATTGATGTTATCATTATTTTTCTATTTAAACTAAACAAAAAAAATTCCGCGTAAATAATAGCACCCAAGTTCTTTATACAATGCTTCCCATGTTCATTGAATATTTAATTACAAGTAATTATAATTGGAATTTGATCATTGTTTACAATCCTTTCGTAGTATATAGTATGTTACACTTATCACCTTTGAGGGAGGTTGATCAACTCATTGGCACCACAAACCTTTTGGTAATTTATGCACACATCAACATATCCCCATACTAAATGAGTAAAATTTTCATTCCAACATAGATTCATACCACATCAACCATATCACAAATATATCTTATGGAGTTATCTATCCCTAGGACTTATCCATACATCAAATTCCCATCATATATTACAATATCCTTCACTGCATAGAGTGAAAAGGGGCTATAACAAGGTTCGCTTAACATTATATGGTATATCAACCCATCATCTTTGCTGGCATGCAACGGTTATATTGAGGCTTCGAGAGAATTTTCCGATGAAAGCACTTCACATACTGAACTTTTCGAAAACATGTATGAGCAGTTGAAGTCTCACTTGAGGCATTTAGGGTGAATTGTAGAAACCTATATAGTTTTGAAACGATGAAGGAGATGGGAACCTAGCACTACCCTAATTTAACATATTATTACATAATATCACTCAGGAAAAGAAATGAATTATACCCCAATTCTATGTAGTAATCCCATCATGCATATATTTCAAAGTAACAAGATCATGAAAAATAAACAAGCCATTACACATTACACAAAAAAATATGGTAGGCCAAGAAAAATATTTATATTATTGTTGTGAATATTTCATTACAAACAATTCCATCTCCACTCACTAGCCCTAGCAAATAATTTATCATTACAATGAAAGGCTATATGTCTTCATCTCAAGATGTCTCTTACCCCTCACCCTTAATCTATTTATAGATTTTCATTTGTACCCAAGCTGACCAAAAATCCATTAGTAATAAATTATTACAACAGGTTGGTAAACATTATTGTGGGCTTGTAAATATTACTATGCACTATTGTATATAAAATTATCCCTTTTGACTTTTCTTATTCTTCACACTTCCATGCACTATCCATTGTTTGGCCTTCCTACATGATTCTCCTCTGCATAGATCCCCACAACTTGTTATCTAAAAACACTACTCCAATAATTGTTCACCATGTTCACATGCTCCAACCCATGGTTCAAAACAATGTGTTGTTATATAATTAGCCTTTATAACATACCATTCAAATATATCCAATTTGCATCTCTAATATCGTACAAGCCAACTTCCATTGGATATCTTAGTACCCCCAACATTCTTTTCAAACCATGGGCTAGTAATTGTGGAAGATGCCATCATTCGTCAATATGGGGAAAAAATTATGTGATTATCATTCTCTTTGGGAACCACATTCTCTTATATTCATAAGTGATAAGGATGAATTTTTCAGTTTAGAGGTTGGACAAATACACCATCACAATTCCTACCAATTATCCACAATCATTATTGGAGTGTCTCCCTAGTCATGCATACCATTATTTCATCATTGAAGGGAAGATGTCAATAAAGTCCTTTTACACCTTATAAGGAATCGAAAGGAAAAGTGATCTATCTCATAGGTGCATTTGGTATCTTTAGTCTCAATCATTTCTTTAACCTACAAAATAACTAAATGAAGGTATATGGTCTTAATATTTATTCTTCAACTTTTATCACAATTCAATCTCTTATATGGGATGACTATTTTCATGTATTTTTCATAATTAAATACCTTATTTTGCATTAGAAGCATACTTGTCCTAGCGCAAAATAGAGACCATAATTTCAACATATCTCAGACATTGATAAGAAAAAATAAGCTCCTCACTATAATAGTCATCATAAATACTAAATTAAAATAGTGCTAATATCTATACAAATCAACATATTCTTATATATCAAACATCAAACATTGATTGACATTTTTAAACATTTTTTATCTACGTGTAAAGATTCCTAAAATGAGGAAACTTTCAAGGTCGGAGGAGCTATCGTCGGGAGCTGAGAAAAGCGATGGAAAACTAGGGTTAGGGTTTGGGAATAGGCATCCCCCGGTGGACTTTCTCCTGGCCTGGTGCATGGGGCCCCGTACCTACCTGCGGAATCACACAACAATACATTGTTAGTTAAAATAAGGGTAGAATCCACTGAGATTAGGCTAGATTGAGGGAAAATCACCGAAGCAAGAAAGGGGGGAGAGATCCCCTCGTACAAGGAGATCACAGCAGGGGAATCAAGTCGAATCGGTGCAAAAGGCAGGCCTGGAAATCGCGGTAAGGACATGCCAGTGATGGGAGCGGTATGGCAGGCGAGGACAAGGAACAAATATCTACCGAGGGCAACCAAAAAACCCAAGTTCATAGTTCCAAATAATAAATTAGAGGAGTACAGAGGATATATGAAAGACCATGCACTTATTTGCAAGTTTGTAGGAACATGGGTGTCTGAGAAAGATTTGATGGAATGGATACAATAGAAGTGGAAACCCAAAGGGAATATAGATCTTAAATTAGGGGAAAAGGGTTTTTTCATAGTAATATTCACAAATCTGGTGGATAAGGAGAGGATATTTGAAGAGGGCCCATATTTCTTCAACAATGCAGGACTATTCATGAGGTAATGGGAAGAGTGTTACAATCTGGAAAAAGAAAAATGTTAGCAGCACCAGTTTGGGTCCGATTATTTGGACGCCCAATAGAGTTTTGGGATCCAGATATTTTTTAAGGTATTGGGAACTCAACTGGGACCTTTGTGAAGGTAGAAAAAACCACCAAGAGAGGTAGATATACATCATATGCCAGGATCTGTATTTACATGAATATTACAGAACCACAGCCGGACCACATTGAAATAGAATATCATGATGAAGTTTGGCAACATCCAGTCAATTATGAACACATTCCTTTCAGGTGCAGATGGTGCCATGAGTATGGCCATTTGTTTAAACATTGTCCGATCAATGAAGTCAACACTCTAATGAATCATGGGAATGGAAAGAGAAGTACAGAGCAAGAGAGGAAGATGAACGAAGGAAACAGAGGAGGGTTTACAGAAGTACTGAGAAGAAAGAGACCCCAAATAGGAAAGACCAAATTAAATCCTCCTTATCTAGAAGGCAATCAGAATAGCCAGAACCAATTCGAGGTCCTACGAGATTTAGAAATGGAAGTGGAAGGAGAAGAAGAGGGAGAAGAAATAAGAGAAATCTAGAAAGAAAATAAAAAGGAAAACAAGGAACTAAATGACATGGAACTGGAAAAAGAAGGAGAGAAGGGAGCTCGGGAACAAGAACATATCCAAATGGAAATAGATTCATAACAGGAGCAACAAGGAGAGGAAGAACAAATAATGAGGAAAATTCTACAGGAATGGAAGCATCTGGATGAACATTTCATACCAGAGGACCAGAAACAACTCTATAAAGACACGTTCCAAAGATACAAAGAAAAAAGAGGAAGAGGGATAACAGAGCAACCAGAGCAACTTGGATCATAAGGAGATCAGAACACAGAAACAGGAATCATAGGGAAAGGTGGAAGGAAAAAAGGAAGGATACCTATGAGTGAGACCATTCAAATGGTAGGAGATATGTTGGTGAATTTAGGAAAAGTCGTACCATTGTCGGAGGTCTTCTAACAACCCCTTAAACTATTGAAATGATTATTAAAACCTGGAATATCAGAGGGCTGAATAGTAAGGGAAAACAAAGATATCTGAAAGAGAGACTCAAAAGAGATAAGCCAAATATAATGTTAATCCAAGAAACAAAATTGCGAGAAAGCAAACTAAGAGAAGTAATGAACAATTTCAAGCCGCATTATGAGATCATTGGTCAAGATGCAACAGGTAGTGTAGGAGGAGTAGCAATCCTCTGGAACCCAGATGAAGTCCAATTTGAAGATTGGACCAGCACTCCATGTATCCTCACACGTAGATTCAAAATTTTAGGCTCCCAAGAATGGAACCTCTTATCAAATGTATATGGACCCCATATACAGAGTGAATGTAGGATTTTCCTTCAGAACCTGGCAGTCATGCAAGCCCTGTATCTAGCTTCACCTTGGATAGTGAGAGGAGACTTCAATATGATAAAATCATTAAACAAAAAAAATGGTGGGCTCAAAAGAACAAATATAGACATGGAAGCCTTCGGAGATTGGATAGTAGAACAAAGGCTTGTAGACATACATACAACAAACAAAATCTATACATGGAATAACAGGAGGGGACGTAGACACAAGATTGCCTCTAAACTAGATTGATTCCTAATGTTAGAAAAAATCATAAATTGGGACATTTTCATTGAAGCTACGATTCATCCTACAATGGGATCGGATCACTGGCTGATTAAAGCTAAACTAGACATTAAAGCCAGCCCTAAGAGAAAGCCCTTTAGGTTCGAAGCCAAAATGCAGACATTTCATATGAAACTAAAAGAACTAAAAGCAAACATCAAGAAATGGAACAAGGAAGAATTTGGACATACTCAAAGATCAGCAACTACTAGAACAAAAGATGAAGCAAATTCAACAAGAAATAATAAATATAGGCAAAAGCGAGGACCTGGCCAAAGAGGAAGGGATCCTGATAGGGCAATTGGAAGAGAGGCCAAAACAAGAAGAAAACTTTTGGAGGAAAAAATCCAGGGTAAACTGGTTAAGAGAAGGGGAATGGAATACAAAGTTCTTCCACCTAGCAATGTTCCAAAGAAGGCAAAGAAATAGAATTTTTTCTATTAAAGATTAAGCAGGGACAAGAATCACTCGGCATGAGGAAATAGAACAAGTCTTGGTGAAGCATTTCAAGGATCTCCTCACGGAACCCAATGTAGATCACAGAGAAGCTATTGAAATAATTTGTAATGAGATTTTGAGCAGGATCACTAGAGAACAAAACCTAGCTTTGATGAGGGTAGCCACTCTCAAAGAAGTAGAAGATATAGTGAAAGGGATGAAAAGGAATAAAGCCCCAGGCCCTGATGGATTCACGGCATAATTCTATCAAGAAAGATGGGACTTCTTGGGCCAAGACATATTGGACGTAGTGGAAGAATCAAGAAGGAACCAAAAGGTATGTACAAGCCTAAACTCAACCCTCTTATCTCTAATTCCTAAAGAAACTAAGTCAGAAGCCCCTCAGGGCTTCAGACCTATTGCCCTCTGTAATGTGATATATAAGATAATAGCTACCTTAATGGCTAAAAGACTCAAGCCTATTTTATCTAGCATTATCTCACCATAGCAAACAAACTTCGTTGAAGGTCGGCAAATCTTGGACGGGCTGGTGGTCTCCCAAGAAATAGTGCACTCTTTGAAAGTTAAAAATGAAGTAGGTATGATGATTAAACTTGAGCTCTAAAAAGCTTATGACCGTTTGAATTGGAAGTACCTGAAAGAAGTTATAAGAGCTTTTGGATTTTGTAATAGATGGATTGAATGGATTTCAACCATGATCTCATCAACCAATTTCTCCATCCTTGTGAATGGAACCCCCTCCCAGCCTTTTAAAGCTTCTAGAGGACTCCAACAAGGGGACCCTTTGTCTCCTTTCCTATTCATCATAGCTGTAGAAGGCCTTGGAAGATACATCAAAAAAGAAGTCAGACAAAGAAAGCTCAAGGGAATCCAAATATGGGGTAAGAACTTTCCTATTACTCATCAGCAATTTGTAGATGACATCATGTTGTTCTGTAATGTATCCCTCAGAGAATCATGCAGAATCAAAGCAATATTAGAAATTTTTATGATAGCTTCTGGCATGCAAATCAACAACGACAAGTCCTACACTTATTTTTTCAACACTGCTGGAAATATCAAAAATTTCTTGACAAGAACTCTAGGATTCCGTTCAGGAGAACTCCAAACAAGATATGTCGAAACACCGCTAGCCCTGAATCCCCTGAGGATGTCAAACTGGCAACAAACCCTTGAGAAAATTTCTAGAAAACTAGCTAATTGGCCTTTCAGAACACTGAATTTTGTGGGCAGAGCTATTTTAGTTGAGGCAGTACTTCAATCAATACCAATATATCAACTATCGACAATGGCTACCCCAAAAGGAGTGTGTGCAAAGATGACAAAGATCTTCAAAAAATTTATATGGGGAGGTTAGAAGGATCAAAGAAAATGGTCCTTAGTATCATGGAAGGATTTGGTGAAAAGCAAGATAGAAGGAGGATTAGGCCTTAGAGATCCCTATACCCTGAATCATGCAATGGGTGCTAAACTATGCTGGCGTTGGCTGAATGGAGGGAAAAAGCTATGGAAAAGAATATGGACAAAAAAATATAATATGCCTACAAAACCAGATGATATATTAGGGATAAGGGACACACCAAAAGGGTCGACAATCTAGAATCTAGCCAGTCTCAACAAAGAAATAATAACTAGACATGCTTTCTGGGAAATTAGGGATGGTAGCTCAGCAAGATTTTGGGAGGAGGCCTGGTAGCAAAAAGAAAGACTGAATGGACTGCAAACCCTAAAGGACATAGGCCAGAAAGCAGCTGAGAATGGAATGAATTTAGTCAGGGACTTTTAGAAGATGGAGAGCCAAGATGAAATATGGAGAACCTGGAAGAGCCCGGAAGAATGGATGGATCAAATAACTGGAGAACAAAAAGAGTTTTATCAAAAGGAAATGTAGACAAGGAGAATACCCATAAGATTTGGACCGGACATTTTGAGATGGGGACACACAATAAAAGGAAACTTTTCAATTAAAGAAGCTTACCATATTTTAATCGCCAGAGAACAAGAGGATATGACAGTCACCTGGAAACAAATATGGAATAGAAATTGGTGGCCAGAAGTGGCACATTTCATATGGTTTGTTACCAAAGATCATATTCTGACCTGGGACCAACTCCAAAAGAGAGGCATACATGGCCCCCCTAGATGTATTCTTTGCAAACAAGATCAAGGAACGCAAGAACACCTCCTTAACTCATGTAGAGAAGCTCAATAGCAATGGGAAGAGGTCAGGATGCTCTTTGGAAAAACCCATAGAGATCAACAGAGCATTAAAAACACTATTAAAATTTGGGAGGCGGACAATTTACGATCCCGGTGGTTAAAAGAGCTTGGAGCCTTGTAGTAGGGATGAATATGTGGATGATCTGGAAAGAATGAAACAGAAAACCGTCCAAAACAAAGAGATGACAAAAGACCAAATCTGGGAAAAAACCTTTAGCCATATTCGAGAGACTATACTTGCGGACAATTGGAATGGAGAAGACTGGGAAGTGACATTGGAAGAAGAGCAGATTCTAAAGAAGCTAATCCTGCATCAAGGGATGGTGGCCCCACGGATGTGGAAAGAGCCCACGACTAGATATAATGGCACCCAGGGTTTCTCCCATCCCTCAGCTAGATTCATAAAGATAAACTTTTACGGAGCCTCTAAAGGAAACCCAGGCCTGGCAGGGATTGGGGGTCTTTTTAGGGATGATCAAGGAAGAACAAAATGGATCTACACAGACAATGGAGGCATTATGAGTGAAAATGAGGCTGAATTGATTGCGGTACGTCAAGGATTAAAGATAGCAATCAGAAACAGATATAAAAACCTGGAAGTGGAAGGAGATTCCCAAATGGTTATTCAAGTACTCAAAAAACTTAATAATGGGACCTCATGGGATAAAGTTAGGTAGAGTTGGAGAATGGCAGGTCTAATCCAAGAACTAGAAATCATTCTAAGAAGATTTGAATATATGATCATTAAGCATGTTAGAAGAGAGGCTAATAGAGTAGCAGATTTTCTTGCAAATTGGGGATGGCAGGAACAATGAAGGAAAATGGATAACATATGGAGTATGCATTCAAAATACTTAGGATTAGAACAGCTAAGAACAATTCTCAATCAAGATAATCATGAAGACATGATTCAAAGGTAGTAGAGATAGATGGTTCCTGATAGGGATGATAAATAAGGTAGGTGGGGGTGGCAGGAGTGATCATTATCAGGGAAGGACATCCAGACATGACCACAGGAATGAAGCCGCCCTTCTAGCCATAACAATGAGAAACCGGCCATCATAAGTCTCAAGAAATCAAAGTGGGGAAGGTGGAATGCAGGTGATTAGTAGTAGTGGCAGCGGTAATGGCAGAGCGAGAAGGGTGGTGAAGAGGTGTTATATGAAGGTGGCGGAGTGTAAAAGAAGGGGTAATCTATGTGGGATGAAAGAGGACCAAAGCGCCGCGCAGCCAAGAGAAGCCATCAAGGAGCTTAGCGATTGCGGGTATGTGAAACGTCTGACCCCTGCTCCCTTTTTCTCAGTCACAGTGGTAGAATGGATAAGTTTAATTCTTGTGAAGTCCCTGAAGATGATAAGGGCTTGAGTGAGTCTGCCCACCCCTCTACAATACATTGTGAGGGGCAACTGGGTCAGTTTTGGGAGGGGAGTCTTTATGAATGGGGAAATTGTATCCAGGAGCATAGTTCGTGTAGTAACTTGGGAAACTATGCAAAGAAATTTACTCTAAAAGCAAAGGGGAGATCTAAAAGAGGGGATTCGAAAATTATGCCCTTAGCCCACCATTTGGTTTGCATGACAAAGGACCTTATACATCTCTTACACCCAGATAATGGGGATCAACGTCAAATTCAAAAAAATGATGGTGACTGCAGTAGGAGTAGAGGAATAACCGAAGGGAAACCTGTAAGGGGAGACAATGATAAGAACTTTAAAAGACTTACACCTGTGATTGATAAATGTCTATAGGAGAGGATATAAAATAGGACAGCGCGCTCGAGTCATGGCAGCGGACGTGGAGGCAGAGAACAACCAAGGCAAGGGAATCAGGGAGGTAGTCCAATAGAAGTCCCAAGTAACAAGTGCAGAGGAAGAAGGTCCACCCTGACAGCAGTCCAGGAAGCGGCAAGAGGTTACCGAGACGGCATAAGTGAGGACATCTATCGCATCATCCAAGACATGGAAACCAGTGTGCTGGAGGAACAGTCTGAATCCGAGACAGAAGAATGGGCTGAAATTATTAGAGACCCGGGAAATACGGGGGGAAGGCTGACTCTGTACAAGCAGTCTCTACATATGTACTAGGTACTAAAATGCCTCCTGGCAAAGGCACTGGAACAGGTAGTGAAGGAAATGGTGGAAATCGCCAACGATATGCCAAATTTGCAGAAAGAAATGAAAAACTTCTAGGTCATCATGATCAGACAAAACAACAAACTGGAGGAGATGTCTCAGCTACTGTCTCAGATGGTTGGCACTAACCCAAGTGAAGAGGAGAAAATGGATATTCCCATGGATATGGACCAAAATACAGGAACCAGAAAGGAATGATCTTCTTGAGGCTCTTATGTGGTTTTTGAACTTCTCATTTTCACAGTTTTATGTATGCTAGTAGCTTAATAGGTAGTTTCATTTGTATAGTGCATATATCCAGTATGGAAAGACTTGTTAAATTTTTTTTTTGGAATGCTTATAGCAAACAAAGGTGGCCAACAGACCTAGTTTCCCTCCGGGGCAGGTTGAGGCCACCAAAATGATGTATCTGGTCTCCTTGTTTATCATTAATAGAAAAGAAAGGCACTACCTACACTTACAAAAAAAAAAGATTCTTAAAATGAGATGAAAGTAAGGGTAATTTTTATCTAAACTAAGTGAAACTAATATAACACGTAGATATACTCTTTCTCAACCCATCTCTCCATGAAGGTGAACCCACTCATTAGGCCACATATCACAAGGAACTATGTATATTTGTTACTTTTCATGTTTCAAATTGTGTACATATGTTGTCATATGCATCTTTTATTATTTTATTTTAACCTTTATGATATGTGTATGAATACTTTAGTATTGACTTTATCAAGAAACATAGGTATATGGATGCTTTATAAATTTATAATTTAGGTTATTACTCCATAAATAATGGATAGGCAATTTGTTGTGATCTCTTTTTTGTTTTTTTCTTTTCCAAATTTTGAGGTTTTCTTACAAAAGCTAATAGTGAACTTCATGATGCAAATCATGTGAGAAGACTTAGTTTGATGATGAATTAAATGACAGAAATTCGTATTAACAATTTATTATTCAAGAGAAATGAAATAGTGTTTTCTTAATAATACAAAAGAAATTAACCATGAATTTTGCTCTTTGAAAGTGGTAGCTATAAGTGAATATCATGTGAGTTATTCAGGAGAAATGAAACAGTGTTTTCTTAATACTACAAAAGAAATTAACAATGAATTTTTCTCCATGAAAGTGGTAGCTATAAGTGAATAACATGCGCAGAAAACAAACGATTTGACTTTTTTTTATGAGAAATTATTTCACGATCATGATCTCCATAACTCTAAATTAATACTGATCACTAAAGAGGGTTCTTTAAAGGGGAGCATGAGATTAAAATGGATAAGAAAAACAAAGTAATATAAATTAATATATTCAAAGGGACAAAATTGAAATGTACACTCATTCTCTAATATTCTTTTGATAATATATGATCTTCATTTGCTTTCATCTTACCACTTTAATTTCTTAACTTTTGAAATTTAATAAAAATCGAAAAACATAAAGTTCAATATTAATTTCCCCCTAAATTTGTTATTTCTAACTGCCACATTTCCCATAAACCTCAATAAAATGGTTAAATTTTGTTTTCCCTTTTTACATTCAATTGTCACACATTTAAACAGAGGAGATAATAGCATGACAAAAAAACCATAAATGAACTGCCTCTCCCCCTGTAAACGTGCTTCCATTGTGTTAATGGGGTTCTCATGGACCAGGGCCACCAACTCCAATGTTCCTATAAAGAAAAGTGTGTATCACCTCCGCGAAATACACTATCATGGAGGGTAGAGGGATTTTCTCCGTGAAAAATAGTGATAGAAGATATCCTATCCATCCAAAATAGATACATTATCATGATTATATGCTATATATATGTAAAGTTTATATATATATATGTCAAGTTGTATATATATATATATTATTTTAATGTAATTAAATATTTTAAAATAAAATTATTAAGAAAATAAATAAATTTAATTACAAAATCTTAAATGAAACAAATTATAATATTATTAGTCCCTGCCCCTTTCGGCTGGAAGGGACTATAGTAATCGATTTTGGTTGGTCGCATTAGTTTGACACGATAATCGATATACTAATTGGAGCTTAAAGCAAAGTTTCTGGAAAGCACATATCAACCAATACAATATTTTATGTTTTTAACCAATCAACACAATCTCCGTCTTATTTGGCCTCAAACCGAGGTATACAGGCTAAAACGTTAGGACAAAGTTGGGAGAAGTACAAGTAGTTCGACGAACTTGACACCTTCATGAAGTAATGCTATCTTTGCCTTAGCATTCATTTGCTAACATTTAATGTTAAAGTATATCACTGAACTAGAACTATATCACTGAACTAGAACTAGTTTATAAGTAGTTGAAGTTGCCACTTGTTGTCATCGGTTACTGCATGTTGAATGCTTCGGTGTCTGCATGTTGATTCGGTGTCTTCATGTTCTGATTCGGTGTCTGCATGTTCATGTTCAGTTAAACTTAGTATTTAAGATCTGGCTTCTCTGGCTTCTGAAGAGTGAAGGCGAAGTGCACCTAATCCTGCCAGCTCCAACACAACACCAACACAGCAGGTCCAAGCAATAGGC
Source organism: Pinus taeda (assembly GCA_000404065.3). Classification (NCBI taxonomy): domain Eukaryota; kingdom Viridiplantae; phylum Streptophyta; class Pinopsida; order Pinales; family Pinaceae; genus Pinus; species Pinus taeda. The sequence goes on from APFE031442301.1 coordinate 263,275, forward strand.
AGATTCCCTTCCAGTTAGCCCAGCAACAGTAGCGGCAGCAGAGGTTCTTGCTGCAGGTTCCCTTCCAGTTAGCCCAACAACAGCAGGGGCAACAGAGGTTCTTGCTGCAGGCGTAGCTATGCCTTCAGCCGATATGCAATCAACCGATATGCAAGGTACTCAGAGAAAACACCATCTGCAATAAACATTTTCAAAGACTTATATGACAGATAAATGGTCACGATGATTTAGACCATTGTCTGCTATGTTTCCAGGAAATAAAAACGCGTATGGCCTGATAATTATTAGAAGTACTGAAAGCTCTTTGGCCTAATCTAGTTTGTGAATATCTAAACAATTTAGAAAATATCTATGTATGAAATGCTATGGTACATTTACAATGATTTTGATTTTTTACAATGATTTTGATTTCGTACTGTTTGTTTCCTTGCTTTCAGCTGGCTTGGAATGGAAGTGCCCCTCTGAGTAGCAGTGGCGTGTTGAGTATTAATCCATGCTTTTTGTTCTCCCCTGACAACAATACCCTGTTCCTGGAATTGCTGGAATCAAAACGAAAAGATTAAAAGAGTGAGATCCCCTGCTTGAATCAAAATATTCCAAAAATTAACTAACACAATAAAGATAAATTAACCAACACAATAAAGATGGCTGTAAGAATAAAAGACTTCGGATCCGGAAAAGAAAATTGTCATGCAAATTCAAAAACATTTGAAACTTACCTTCCAGCGATCGCACAAGCCCTTCAAGGTTGCATATAATCAATTTGTGAAGATCTTCTCCTACAAAACGTCCAACCAAAGCTGTGTGCCAAGTATGTGAAAGACACCTGCCATGAAATGAATGTCAAAACTATTGTCACAATTTAGTGCCAAATCAAATGATGCATAAAGGTTCGAAAATGAGTTTTATGTTATTAGTTTTCTTTGCCTGCGGAAAGTGTCATGAGTCGAAGGATTTCCAAAACAGTGGCTCTGCAAACAATTTTATTTGCTAAAGAACACACCGAGGTTAATGAAAAACTATTCTGTCACTGAATTTGTAATTTATAGTACGCCATTGACGTAGACTAGCAAACGAGTTGAACCCAGCAATGTGAATATATCAAAATTATTCTCATAACTAAAGGACCTCGTAACACAACCTGAATACATTTAACAAGCCGAACGCTTATATGGAGTAATGGTTTCTAATAATTAGCCGACAAAAGCATCTCTTATCTCTTATCTGCTACAGGATGTTGCGCCTAGTTCCAAAGACCTGTGGACACCTTCCATTTACTTCGTAATCCTGCCTCTAGGTCTGCACCAAACTTGCTTCAGGAATGTCGACTTTGCGAGGATTCCTTGGACTACTTCAGGCTGCTAATTCCGCCCAACCTCAGACTAATCAACGAACTTCAGAGACCTTCCTCAGGTTGTGATTTGTGGCTACAGGAATCCTCATTAATCTGCCTCAGTATTTCTCCCAAAAACAGTCCAAGACATGCAGTGATTGCTTCAGGGAAACTCGGCCTGTTTTTGTCCATGTCAGATCTCTTTGAGGGCAATTCTCAGCGAAGAGACTCATCCCCGTTGAAGCCGACTTGTACCCAATTTCACCAGAAACCCCTTCCTGTGGCCACCAAGGTTCTCACCCAGTTCACAATTCAGACCCCTTCGTGGGCAACCAAAACCGCCCACATAATTGATTTCTGGAGCGACCTGGTCGAAAGTAAGCACGACATGAACCTAGCAGCGGATTCTGCAACCGGAATCTTCTCCTTCGACCTCAAACTGGAGATCGATCTGACCGCCAAACAGGCTCGTTGTAAAAGGGTCCGGTGGGAAGACCTGGGCGTGATGGAGTTGAAATACTTGAGCCGTAGATGGGTAATGAGTTACCTGAAGGAACTTCTGTCCAGGTTACGAAATGGAGGAGTTCGATAAAAACAGCGGGCTATACTGAAAGGCTGACGAATCGTAAGTATTCTCTGAATCGTGAGGCAAAGGCTCGATTAACCAGCAGCAGGTCTACCTTCCGCGGGCTATAGTGCTCTTCAGGGTGGATACATACACCAGTACTCCGAACGGGCACGTGTAATGCATGCAGGTGGTTTGTTTGAATGACCGCCATGGAGTGTTCATGGTTCGGTTATATAACTTATTTTGTTCGAGTTATATTACTTACTAAAGTATTACTATTGTTGTTATTTTTCTTAGTAACATTCTTCACATATGTCTTCAACTTCAGTTATAACGCCATATACCGACACTGTTTAGGAATTTAAAATTTAAATACCTTATATTGACTATTACCTTGACTATATCTTTATCTTTAAAATTTAATCGGGAAGATTTTCTTACATTACCTAATGATACTTCGAAGCACATCTTATTTAGATTTTATCGTTGACTTTAATATCTGACCTATAATTTAAATATTCATATTCAGGCGTCTACAACACTCAACAAATCAGTGTCCAACCAAAGCTGCGTGCCAAGTATGTGAAAGACACCTGCCATGAAATGAATGTCAAAACTATTGTCACAATTCAGTGCCAAATCAAATGATGTGTAAAGGTTCGAAAATGAGTTTTATGTTATTAGTCTTCTTTTCCTGCGAAAAGTGTCATGAGTCGAAGGATTTCCAAAACAGTGGCTCTGCAAACAATTTTATTTGCTAAAGAACACACCGAGGTTAATGAAAAATTATTCTATCACTGAATTTGTAATTTATAGTACGCCATTGACGTAGACTAGCAAACGAGTTGAACCCGGCAATGGGAATATTTCAAAATCATTCTCATAACTAAAGGACCTCGTAACACAACCTGAATACATTTAACAAGCCGAACGCTTATATGGAGTAATGGTTTCTAATAATTAGCCGGCAAAAGCATCTCTTATCTGCGGCGTAGCACATATGGATAGCTAAACCATAAATCCGTTATTTCTCAAATAAATGTGTGGTAAAACATAAATCTTCATTGCGTATGTTTATTTTATTTTATTTTGTGTTTAGTCAACAACCATACAATTGTATTACGTCAAACATAAAACTGAATACATGAATGTTGGTTTAGTAACAACATAAATCTAAAAGAGGTACAATTTGCCACTCATGATTTCGGGTGCTTCTAAGTGCTTTCTGAACATGCAGCTGGACCAAATTAGATGATCTGTCGCATGTTCTATCAAACCTTTTATTTTTCATGATTTGGGTCTTGGTGTTACTACTTTTAAGAGACGGATATGAACTATCTGCAACTCTTACAGTTGATCCTGTTCTACAACTACTACTTTTCGATCGTTTCTGATACAATCTATTTTCTTATTGATCCTTTTCAATGGAGCTATGATCTCCAAATAGCCCTGATAGTTAGTTTTCACTCTCATGCCTAGAAAAAGAAAGGGCTTTTCGGGACCCTTTATAGATATGTCAAGTTCAAATTTTGCTTGGCTATAGGCTGATCGGCTGTGACTGACACCTCCTGGGCTAAGTACTATCGGGAGGGTGGCATTTTCCCGTCGGGTAATGGCTATCGGCGGGCTCAATGAGGTGTGCTACGTGGGGGGCTCTATACCCACTGAATTAATCTCAGTAATTGGACACGAACCTTCCCTGCTGGGAGACCTATAATTTTGACAATCCCCAACCTATACAATTCTTCTCTTCACGGAAGCAGACCCTTGAAAACCCACCGACAGCTCTCAGTCGCAATACCTCCCTCCACATTCGCTTTACGCTGAGCTGAGTTAAGCGATCTGATGGCCATGCGGAACAATCCTATGGACTGTTAGGCAGTTCTAGGCTCAAGCAGGCTGCTTTTCAACCGATCCACTTTGCAGGGACTAGCTGCTACACAACCGGTCTTGTTTATTATATTTTCCTTTTCTCTATTATTATTATTATTATTATTGATACTATACCTTTTTCACTCTGACATAATATTAAATCAGTACTCATCATATATTGAGATGAGAAATAATAATATATTTTTCTTTAAATAAGGTTATTTCATCAATATAGTTAACTTAATAGAATAATATTATATTATTTTTAGTTTAATATTTAATTTTATTATTTTTCATTATATTGTAAATATTTTTTTTTTTATAATTAATATTTGTTAAGATTTAATATTATTTTATGTAATTTTAATAAGGAAATATGGGTCACTTTTGGGAGGATTTAAACTTCAAATCTTTTGGATACAAGACATTACATTATCATGATGATTACCAATTGAGTTTCCCATTAGGCTAGAGTTGTTTGTAATTTTATTTCTATCTTGTAAATGTATCGAAAGAATCATTCAAAGATCACCATAATTTTGATGAGTTAAAATGCCAACAAGATTCATAGTGTGACAAATATTTTGAAAATAAGGTCAAACTTGAGTACAAGCTACACAATCTATGAGAAATTGTTTTTCATCTTCAAAACCCTCATAGCGTCACAAAGGTGATAAGCTCTCTCATCCCATGGTATTTTTGGAATTGTTCAATGCACAAATTTACTATGGAGCTCATGAGATTTTTTTCTTATTTTATCAATGTTTATTCTTATTTACATTAGTGAAGATGGAGAAACACTTTTGATTTTTGAGATTTGGATTGAACACTGGGCTTCACGCTCAGCGGCTTCATACTATTTAGCTTCACGCTCTACGGCTGCGGCTTCACGCCCTGCGACTCTGCACCTCAGGCGGAGATCTGCAAGTGATGATGCAGGGTATTTCCGTTAATGCGAATCCTCTCTGCCATTTGTGTGAGTGATCGGCATGCGTACTTTGCTTGATTGCATGGTCCATCGACCTACTTGGGTATTTCGTGGAGCACAAAGATCACCAAATCGGTGAAGAATGATTCAGAGACACCACGTTGTCCCTTTGGTGGCCTGCTCCTAAGAATTACAGTGGGGATTTTCAGAGTTGTGAATGGGATGTGGGCATCCCCGATCCATCAAATTGGCATCTGGTTCTTAATAATTCTGATCCGCAGTCGCTGTTTAGGTCACAGGCATCTGAAATTTTGAGTGAATAAATTTGTTTGCACATTTTGCGTTCTAGATCTAATCTTTTCTGGCTAGATCTAGATCTAGAATGCTAGGTTCTAGTTCTAATCTTCTGCGGCTAGATCTAGATCTAATCTTATCTTCTGCCTTATTTCTTTGCGGCTGGGGTCTACGAGCAAGTAAAATATGGCTCTCAGCTTCGTGAAAATCGTTGCTGGCTCATCCGCTTCTGGAGGGCAAGCCCCTGCCCATATCGTTACTGAAGCCCCAGCTCCAACTGTCCAGGTGGTCCAAGCCTCACAAGATGAGGCTTTAAAGTTTTCCGAAAGTGCCCTAATCTGCCAGTTCAATGGTTTTTGGCCATGGTTGACAGCTTTCCACAATTGGATCTCAGAGGTATGGAAGCATGTCATTTCTGATGAAATTAATATCTACCCCTGTGCTAGGGGTTTCTTTATAGTAAATTTTGAAAATCCTGAAAGCAGACAATGTATTCTATATTCTGGCCCTTGGTTTTGGGAAAAATCAGGCCTATTCATGAAGACACGGAACCCATCATTCGATCCCTCTACAACAATCATAACCTCAACACCAGTTTGGGTGAGGTTGCCAATCCTACCCTTGCATCTCTGGAATCTCTCCTCGCTAAAATCCATTGGAAATGCAATTGGGAAATTTTACTGCAGGTGCCCAGAAACAGAGGAATATGTCAGAACTACCTTTGCACGCATTTGTGTGAAAATGGACTTCAGCACTGGATTCCCAACTGAAATAAACCTAACAAGTAAAGACTATGTGTGGAACCAGAAACTCGATTATGAAAGTGTCCTCTTCAAATGTCGATCCTGCTTTGAGACAGGTCATCTAGCCAAAAATTGCCCAAAAGCCTCCCAGAAAAATTCTGTTAGAAAAAACCACCACAAATCTACATGGTGGGAAGGAGCACAAAAAGAACACTACACTATCATCAAAGAAGAATACTCTAGAGAAAACTCCGAATCACAAGAAATCGAACAAGAAAGAAGCAACTCTCAAGACAAGCAGGGAGAAAGCCCCACCCAACAAATCAACAACGATGAGGATTCGAATACCGCACAAAATAAATCTTCATTTAATAGCAACGCAGATCTCCTAGACCAAACTTCTTCTCCGACAATCTTCAAAAGGACAAACACAATAGATCACAAAGATAAGACACCAATATCCCAAGAACCAGAAGAGATGAAGGAGATGTAAGATAAAGGAAGTTGGAAGATCATAGAGAAGAAAAAGAAAGCTACAACACCAATCTCGCCAAGAAAGATGAGGAGCCAGATAATTAAAAACTAAGAAAATTGTACGTCCGATAGACCAATTTGGTCTCAATGGACGTTAACCACCACCATCATCATCATCATCAATAACTTAGTTTCCATTTCCCCCCTAAATCTTTATCACCCCACATTTCTTGTCAAATTTTGTTGTAATAATATTTTTAATATTATCTTTATTCTACAAAATAACCCCTTCCTTTGTCCCTTGACGGTCTAGCAAAGAAAAGGCATCCATGTCATCCCCACATTAGTCAAATTTATAGTTGACTATAGTTAGAAGAAATTTTAGAAAACATCATGTCTTCTATGTTGCTCATGCTCTTCTTATACACAAGATACCTAATCATAGCCTTGTTTTAATGTGATAAGTGATATATTAGGTGAGGAGTATAAGATAGAGTGCATTTTAATTAATCCTAAGATTATAGGTTGTAAACCACATTTATATATATTCTACCATCCTCCATGACTCTTTAGGGATAATATATCACATGAATACTCATCCATATGAAATAAGAAGGGTAACTAGAATCTCAAAAGAACATTACTTACAATTATTTTCAACTTCATAATAAGATTTCTATACATCATTTATCTTTTTCTCAATGTTGTAACTCTATTTGAGCATGTAATAGATATCAATTCAAAAATATTTGTATAAACTATATTCTTTAAAATTGTTGTTATCATATATGATTTTTGTGGATTTAATTATCATCACTATATTCTTTTAAATATTGGCAATCATAACCATACTATATATATATCTCCTCTTTTGGTATTTAAAACCATGGGGTTATTCATACCTATAACATGAAGAATTCTTTTATCTGTTAGACCCAAGAGGTCACTCTTGCCCATAGTATATTCTTTCTCTTTCTTTTTCTTTTTATTTTTATTTTTTATTTTTACTTATACCTATATGGAGTTTTGAACCTAAAACCATTTCATGAGAAGTGTCTTAACTTTTATTTATTTCATAAAACAAAAGAAATGCCAAATTCACCTAAAAACATTAACCTATTTACTATTATAAATAAAATATTGTCTAAAAAAATGGTTTTCTATTACTCTTCTTTGATTAGATATATAATCAACGAATAATCTTTTCTTCAAAATAAATGTTAAAACTATTATCTAAAAGGATATAGTGAAATTTAAAGATATAATATCTAATGACTTATAAATTTTCCAAATAATTAACTTTTCAACCAAATAATCTATAGAAATAATATATATAATAAATATTATTATTCAATACGCTTAAATTTATTGTATCAATACCATAATTAACAAATTAACCAATCAACTAATTTAGACGTAGAAATAAAATTATATTTCACATTTTTTTTTCCTACGTTAAGACTAACCTAAGTACCCACAGGGGATTTGAACCGGTGACCTATTGCAAGGAGTGCCTTAACAGCGCACCCATTCACCGTCAATCCAAAGCCCCGTGGGCTAAAAAAATTATATTTCACATAAATAAGTAAACTACTTATATTTATTTCAAAAACCTTCCACTCTAATAATAAAATATTTTATCAATATCCTAATTAACCAATTAAGCATCTTAAATTTAGCAATTAAATTACATTTTACACTAATATCTAAGTCTCTGTAATCTTCATATTCAGACGGATAAGAAAAATATCTATGTCCAATTTTAATGAATACAAATAAAAAAATAGTAATATATATGAACAACATTCATGGGAGAAAGTGCAATGTTAAATGACATGTAATAATTCCATAAACATAATAAGTATGTGAATATTTTGTATAAGATATTTATAAATTATTTCAAATTAAAAATGGGATAGAAACTAATTCAACGAATATAAAAACGCTTCCGTGAACAATATAGAGAAAATAATATAGGCAACACTAAGTAAATCTACAACATGAAGATTTGTTTATCTTTATGTAAGCAAAGGACGCCTAAAGATTTTATTCATGTTCACTAGGGAAGTCTCAATTAGTTTCAATTTGCACCCACTAAAACCAAAAGAAAAATAGATACAAAGATCACGGTGGGTCACTGAAATCATAAAAACATTCGATTCAGATGTGATTTGAACGATAAATAATGCGACAAGACTTTATTCCCTCACTCTTTTCAGCCCAACAAGAACTTTTGCAATTTAAGGTTCAATCTATTACTACTCAAGTTTAATCAAACACTAAAAATCTCAATAAACAATATCTAAATTGTGTTATAATTTAATCGTATTAATTTTAAATATCAAAAGTTATTAAGATAAGATATTTTTAACCATTTGAAAATATCAAAAGTTTATGACAATAATTAATTTACTTATTATTTATGTATTATAAAAACAAAAACAAAATCTTTAAACTTAGGAGATATTTCACCAAAATTATAGATTTATATTCATAATAGTAATTGATTTATATTCATAATAGTAATTGATGATGTTATTATTTATGTATTATAAAAATAAAAATAAATAAAATTTTTAGATTTAAGAGATATTTTACAATATTTATAGATTTATATTTAATAACCGTAATTGATATTATTAGTATGACTTATAAAAACAAAACAAAAAACAAAATATTTAGATTTTAGGTGATATTTTACAATATTTATAGATTTATATTTATCGTAGTAATTTTAAGTAAATTTATTAATATTAATTAGTTTATGGGATATAAAGTAGTTAATTGTATAGTGTTTTATTAAATTATTTCACGGAAAAAATATGGCGGGCAAAAATCTAGCCATGGGTACACATGAGTGTGGCTAAGGACATGTGTAAGGACATGTGTAATTCTTGGTAATATTGATCCTTATATGCTTCTTGGTCATAGCTTCTCAAGCCAAAAGCCATCTTGTTAGCTTGGAGACAAACTAACAAAAGAAGTTTTAAGATTTTGAATATATCAATTTATGAGACATTTTAATTTTATTTTTCTTCTAAAACAAGAGATCTATATTATATATTTGAATAATAAGTATTCTATAATTTGTTTTGAGTGATATAGTCCCAATCCATCCATGTTTTACATATGCCATTATGAAAATGAGTAACATGAGTATGTAAACCATTAAATAAATATCATGAAAAACTTATTTAGATGTGTAACAAGACAAGATTTCTATGAATCCTCTCATCCACACCTAGTTTAGAAAGGGACTCCACTAAAAAATTATTTAAAAATAAATAAAAAAACTTGAAAGTAACAAATTGTCTTCATATTGCAACACACCGATTTCTTTTCTATGATACTTTATCTTCATGTGAATTTTCTTCTCTAATAATAAGAGTGATAGAGGTGACTTAAAAATTATTTCCAACCTCAATGATTATATCTTTTTGTGTGATTTAAAGATATATTTTTTATTTTTCTTATTACGTTTCTCCTTTTATATTTACCTATAGTACCCTAGTACTTCGATATTTCTATCTCTTTTATTTAATATGGACCTATACACAATGAAGAAAATAACTCAAATTATACTTCTAGGGTGCAAATGATTGACACTTGGCATCATCATTATAATGGATCCTTCCAAGATTAGCCTTTATTTAAAATAGTATGATAGGCTTTTCCCATCAACATCTACTAGAAAATTTGGCTAATGGAACTAAATCATGCTCCAAAAAGTATAGTTGACTCCTAGGATTATAGTGGCTAAGGTCTAGTCTCTCTTCGAAGAACCCTTCAATTCTTAGAAGCCATGGCTCTCTTGCCCTTAAAAGCTAGATTTATGAAAACAAGATTGGTTTAATCATTTAAATATCCATTTTTCCTTATCATTTCCATATAAACCTAGAAAATATTGGAAGCTTTAGTTTGAAAATAATAATTTCCTGAATGGATGCAATTCGAAGGTCCAAATATTATTTACATGGATGGAGCATCAAAGAGGAACCATGATGTTCTAGGAGTAGGATGTGTTCTAATTAATCCTAGGCAGTTCAATGAATTCTCTTATTCCTAATTTCATAGCTTCATCACTAGCAATCACACATAACCTTATGACCTATTCTAAGAATTTCAACTAGAATCATCTATCAAACCTCCTCGACCTCTTCTCATTGGTGATTCTAAGAACATAAGCCTCCACATTTAGGATGTTACTGATCCAAAATACTTCCAACTAACCAAGCACCATAGTATACGAAATCCTAATGGCCCTAAAGTATACCCCTCTCGTGATTTTTTAATATATTATCTATAATCACAATTCTTAAGAACATTAATAAGTAATTTTGGAAACCAAAGGAGGAAAAGTGGATTTAATGATGAATCTCATTATTCATTACCATCACATTCCTTAGTCGTTCATGACATATTTTTACTAATGAAACATTTATTCCCTCTCCAAATGGTCATTATGGTTATGAGTATTGGTGACTTATCCTATAATCCACCGCACTTGCACATCAAGGCACATTGTTGCATATATCAATTATTATTCCCATGACTCTCTCCAACCTAAGGTGGCATTTACACCTCAAGGAAAATCTAGTTTTCCTAGCACTCATATGCAAAAATTATTAGGATCATAGGATGAGCACTCTATCTCACAATGGGATAACATAGGTGTAAGTACAATATGAAATTGATGACAAGGTAGATAAATCATTATTTTCCATTTCCTTTTGCTAATTTTTTGTAACAAAATATTGGTTCTTCCTCTCAGTCAATAGTTACTTTCTATCTACTAGCATGGGTTCTGGCACATTCTTAACCTTAGCTTTCCATGACACTTTGGGAGATAATAGAATTATTCTCAATCGTGTGTCAATATATAGCGATAATTGAATAACAAAAAAACTCCTCCAATGTTTTTTCAATAAAGTTCACCTGCTTAGCCACCAAATTGAATTAATTCATTAACATTCTAATGCATTAGAAATAAGACCTCAATTGCGTACAAGAAAAGTTTGGTTCACTCTAACTCTAATTGGATTCTCCCGACCTTGGTATCTATTATACTTTTAGGTTCCCTAATTTATCTCCTCAATTTGATAAAGTAAATTTATTTCCTATAATAATTTATCCCCCAAACTTGAAAATACTGAAACCATTGTAAGATGAGGAGGCCAGTGATTTGGATAACTCTCCTCATTAAAAAAGTTCATGAAATGATACAGAATTGTTTCTTCATCGTAGGTTTTTACCTCTAAGTCTACTATATCAACCTCTATTATGTAATTTCTCACTTATCTTTTCTAGTTTTGAATGAATATGCTTCAAAGATTTTATTTTATGATCTCTCTATCAGTAGTGGGATCCCACTTTTCATACTCTAGATATGACTTCTATCATAGATTTAAATTAATACTCAATCTTATAATTTCTACGAAAGTGGCGTTTTCTCCAAAATGGTTTTTTCTATGAAATCATCTTGCTAATATTTTGTTGTTTATTAAATTTGATTGTAACTATTTTTTTATTTTTTTATTTCTACACAATCTTTTGTCATGGTCATTCCATAAGATGGAAGAGTTTTAAATAAACTAAATAAACGAAAATTAGTGATCATATGATTCCCAATAAAATAGTTCTAGAACAAAATCTCCACATTTTAAATCATTTTCAATTTTTTTTATCTAGAAATTAAATAATCAGAATACAATGAATCTATGCTCTCAGTAATAGTTTTCATCCATAACATAATTTTAGATAGATATTTCACATAATGTATTATGGAGAATAATATTAAGAAATATATTCAAACAAAATGGTAGTAATTAGATGAAATGAACAAAAAACCATTAACAACATGATGTCTTTAGGAAACCATTTTAGGAGAAACTTTCCACACTATAAAGAACATTCAATATCTTATAAAATACTAAAGAGTAACAAAAATATAGTCTCTATCCTCTCAACAATAGTGCCTAGTGTAGCATAGATATACAGAAATTGCAACGACACAATAGTAAGATAAAACATAGACACATTATCTTCTCATAGCCCTAGTAGTAAAACAATAGGCATGATAGAACCATGAACTATTTATTCTTTTCCATTTTTACATGTTAGAAACTACCAACATGTAACTCCCTAACATGATTCATATTCATTCTTTTCCACTACTCAACAAAAATTCCTTACCATGGATTTCCATTGATTATTTTATATAACTCTACATTTATTCCCTACTCCATTAAAACACTACATGGTGTATGACACCCATGGCTGAATATTCTACCACTTCTCACATAACTTTCAAGAGTGGCAAGGACAATGATTCAAACAATTAGATAATTCTTAATGTCCACAAATCTCAGAGACTCATAGCACCACATGAATTTTTTTATTCTCATTGGTTTACTCAATGCATATGTAGCATTCTACAGTATGTGAGATTTCTCTAGTATCACCTTTTCATCCTATACCACATGCTTAGTGAAATGGTACTTGATGTCTATATGATTTGTCTTAGAATGAAAGGTTGGGTTCTTAGCAAGTTGGATTGTTTTCCTAAGTGAACCCATTTAAATAAGATTATATTTCTCCTAAGTCAGGGAGGTAACAAAATAATTTAATGAATGCATATTCTAATAAGCTCATAAAATTGATTTATTTTCATGGAGTTTAGAAAGGAAAATAATTATTTTGGGCCTGATTTGGATATAATTGAGGGAGTGGGTTTCTTCTCATTCTTTATTATGAAACATATGTTCAACTCGAGTAATAATTATTTAAACTTGGTGAACAAATCATAGATAATGTCAAAGCTACTCGGGCTCCAATTAATGAATTTATTCTCCAATTGATGTCATCACCATGTTGCCATTATGATTCAGGTGTTGTCCTTGACGGCAACTCACTCAGAGGTTTGATACAGGTGATGGCAACTTAATCAGATGACAGATTAGAATGCAGCAAGTCAAGAGAGAGGTATACGCAGGTTGACCGTGACGAAAGTGCGTATATACGCGGGTTAGCGGAGCAGAAGGCGCGTACGCGTATACACACGGGTTCTCATAAGGAAAGGCGCGTACATGTCGGAAACCATGGTATTGGTCCATGGTATTGGTCCATGGTATTTGGTCCATAGTATTTGGTCGAAAGTGATGACCCCAAGTATTGGGTTCATGGTATTGATTCTACATGGTTTTGGACCATGGTATTGAGAGAAGCCTAAACCTATATAAGGAGAAGATCATTAGTGCAAGGGTGTGCAAGTGATGAATATCTGATGACGTGTGAGATCCAGATGCTGGTTATGGGTTGGTGATGTCTTGCTTGATCTGAACCAAGGTTGCACTCAAGAGGAGGATGATGAAAGATGCAACGGGATCTCAAGGCTTGGAATGATTATCTTTATATGGTTTGATTATGGATAGACTAGATCTATTGACACAAGTTTATTGTATGAATGATATGATCTGGGTATGTTCTGATGTCTGAAATAGCTGCAAAGTTATGAGGTAGAATTTGCAGATCTATACGCGGGTTGTCTTTGGTAAAAGTGCGTATACACGCAGGTTGGGTTCGTCCAGGTAGCGTATACAGTATGAAGTTTGAAGTTGCTATTGGATCTGGTTGTTGTTGCAGAGTTATGTAGTGTGTGACTGTGTTGTTGATAGGGTTTCAGTATTGGGTGATTCAGAGATTGATGATGCAGTTTGTATTGCAATGATGATTGTTTTATGGATCCAGTCTGAAAATTGATGAAACGTGGTCCCTGGATGATTGTAGGTCGGCACCTATGTATTGGTAAACATATTGGCCAGTACAAGAGCCAAGGGGGTTGTAGCTCCCTTCCAGGAACAGCTGGAAAACGAGTGAAGGTTGGAGCCTTCAGTAGGCCAGCACCTACGTACTAGTAAATGGAACGGCTAGTACAAG